>JAUPTC010003891.1:0-10777 GCA_030762895.1 Sophora flavescens
TGAGAATCGGGTTGTGCCCCTGGTTCCCAGCGGACCAATGGGCCTCGTTCCTTTAATTTTTCCTACCACCCTGCCAAAATTCAGGTCATTCGGGCACGTGAAAACAAATATGGTAATTCTGGCATGTCCACGATGTCTCGGAAGCCCCGTCAGGAGCGGGCTGGCCAGGAACCCGAGGGTAGCGAAGCTCGGCATGTCGCGGTAAATAGCGTATAAAGGATTTGATCGCGCGTAGACTAACGAGTGCGGTCATACAAGCACTAATGCACCGAGATCCCCGTGAACTCATTATTAGCGAAATTGGGCGAGTAGTACTAGGATGGGTGACCTCTCAGGAAGTACTCGTGTTGCGCCTCTTTTCCCAACAACTTTATCGGTCGACTCGGAGCATAGCCTCCGGGCAGGAGTCGCCAAAGCACAGGAGGCGGGAGGCAAGCGGCCTCAAGCAGTGCCCCCACCCGGTCGGCGGTGCGGGGGCCTCTGGGCCATGGCTCAAACCCGACATAAAGACCCAGGAAAAGTTGAAGCTTGGTGTCAAATGAATTTTAGAGAATATGGGACCACGGTATCGGAAAGCCCCCACAGATCGGTAATATTGATGCGGAGAAAATACTTGAAAATAGGAAAAGTGGCCGGACCACAGTGCCGTTTGGCTAGAATCGGGTGGTGCCCATGGGTCCATCGGACCGATGGGCCTCGTTCTGGATTTTTTCCTACCACCTGCCAAAATTCAGGTCATTGGGCACGTGAAAACAAATCACGGTAATTCAGGCATGTCCACTGATGTCTCGGAAGCCCATCAGGAGGCGAACTGGCCGGAACAGGGTAGCAGGCTCGGCGCGTCGGTGTAAATAGCGTATAAAGGATTTGATAAGCGCGTAGAATAACGAGTGCGGTCATCCGGCACTAATGCTGCTGGATCCCATCATAACTCCATGATTAAAGCGTCTTTGGGGCGGAGTAGTACTAGGATGGGTGACCTCTAGGAAGTCCTCGTGTTGCACCTCTTTTCCCAACAACTTTATCAGCCGAGGCCAGGCATGGCTCCGGAAAGCGAGGTCGTCAAACACAGAGGCGGGAGGCCGTAAGCGGCCTCAGCAGGTGCCCCCACCGATCGGTGGTGCGGGGCCCTCGGGGCCATGGCGTAATCCCAGCATAAAGACCCACCGGAAGATGCCGGAAAAGTTGGAAACAGTGTCAACTGAATTTTAAAAAATATGGGACCACGACTGTCAGAAAGCCGCACCCGTCCTGGTAATTATGATGCGGAGAAAATACCTCGAAAATAGGAAAAGTGGCCGAGACGGCGCCGTTTGGCCAGAATTGGCTGGTACCTGATGAGTGTGATTTCACATCATCTTTGTCTATCATTTTGCATGCATTTTCATGTAGTTTAGGCATATTTTTATTAGATTTTAGGTTAATTTTCCTTTGGAATGGGTAAGGTGGTTTTCGTGGTGTTGTTTTGCAGATATCAAGGGTAAAATGCTCAAGATCAACCATGATGGAGTTTGGATGAAGATAGGGCTTTAAAAGTGAAGAAAATGAGCCAAACAGAGCCCATCACGGCCTAGCCGTGATGCCCATCACGGCCATGATCGAGCAAAACTGAAAAGGAACAAAGGCTGAAGTCAGAGTGCATCACGGCATAGCCATGAGAGCCATCACGGCCGTGACCCTAAACCACCACAAGTCGGAGACCATCACGGCCCACGGTAGTGATTCAAAACACGACCATGAGCGAGAGGGCTCGCGGCGCAGCTCCTCTCGCCTCGCGAGAGGCCGGATTTCACAAAGCTGCGGCTGAGAGACCGTCACGGCCAGGCCGTGATGACCATCACGGCCGTGACGTGCATTACTTGGACCTGAAGAACCCGAAATATATCAGATTTTGAGTTGGTTTGGGACTCTAACTTCCCAATTTCTATAAATATGCCCAGGCAGATGCAGAAAAAGAATCCATCATGTATCTATCATCTAGACTTGTACACAAGGACTTAGGCATAGAGCTCTCTTCTCCTCTCCTCTTCTCTTCTACGATTTTTGTATTATGTTGTCAACCTTGACTGTCATCTCCATGGCAAGGCTGGAGTAGTAGTTTGTTTCTAGGGATTGGGGCTCTGCCAGGAGTTTTGTAAATGTTGTTGATTTGATGTAAAATCGTTGGTGATTTCGTTATTGTTTTAGATCTGATTTCTAGTGTGTTAATCACTCGTAAATTCGGCACGCTTATTTGCGTGAGCGTGAAGCGTTCTAAGGAGGAACCTAGCGGTGAACTTAGGATTTCTAGGGTATTTCACTCGTAAAATTCGGCGACCCCATTGGTTTGTGAGATGTGGATGATCCAAGGAGGAACCTAGCGGTGAACTTAGGTTATTTGCATGGTGAGACATTCTAAGGAGGAACCTAGCGGTGAACTTGGGTTGTAGACCTATAGAAGTCAGACTTGGGACTGAAATCCACGAGAGTTAGAAGCCGTCCCTCGAGGAGCAACGAGTTGTCACGGAATGCAAAGGGTCCAATCTGGGATCGACTACCACGAGAGTAGGGGTCGGGTCAATTGGGCACGGCTTTTGTAACCCGAGAGGGAGCTTAAGCTATTAGAGGATAAACTCGCCTTCAAGGCAATTTCGGTAATCAACAAAGGTAAATCATATTAGCAACATAAACAACCTCAAAGGTAACCCAAATCCCTAGGAATCCGTTTAAATCTAAAACCCCATAAACAATTGTTTTCTTTTTGTTTATCTTTTAAATTTCGAATTCAAAATCCTTTTCACTCAAAACATAAAAATCCTTTTTAAAACTGTCCAGATCTAATCGATTCGAAAACCGATTGCGATTGGGAACCACGATCTCTGTGGGTTCGATATCTTTTATTACTTGACGGCAATCCGGTACACTTGAGGAATCGCGAGTCGCGTCGCTCGACACGCGCGGCGACACATCAAGTTTTTGGCGCGCGCAGTGAAGTGTTATGCCTTTTCAATTTCAATTAGTTTTTAAATTGATTTTTCTGGACCCATTTCTTTTTATTTGATTTTTATTTCTGAAATTTTATAAAATATATATATCAAAAATTTCTTTTCCTTCTATTGTATCCATCTCTCTGTGTGTTATATTCAAAGATCCACAAGTCTCGGGAGCCTTAGTGAGATTGATCCCAGGAGATCGAGAGGACCTTCCACGGGCGTAGAAGACTACAAAGAGAGGGAGAAAGGTTGAGTCCCGTTCCACTCATGGCGAATCAACCGGATACAAAACCTTTGAAGGACTACGCGGCCCCCAAATGCGAGAGGCTTGCGACCTGGGATTGCAAGGCCAGAGGGTGAGGCGGAGAACTACACTATCCGCCCGTGCTAATCCAACATGATTAGGCAACATCAATTCGGAGGATTGCCTTCGGAGGACCCGACCGATCATATAGAAACATTCTTAGAGTTCAGCGTGCAATCGGGATTAATGGAGCCTCGATCGATGTTGTGCGTTTGAGATTGTTCCCCTCATCTCTCCTTTGGAAAGGCGGCCCGGCTAAAGCAAATCCCGCTAACACCTTGACTACTTGGGACCAAGCTGGAACAGGCGTTCTTGGAGAAATTCTTCCCTCCATCCAAGGCGGCCTACATAAGAACCCGGATCACCGGCTTCTTCCGGAAAGACGGAGAATCGTGCTCGGAAGCTTGGGATCGTTACAAGGGACTGTTTGGAGTCGTGCCCACATCACGGACTCGAGAGGTGGTTAATAGTTCACACCTTCTATAGCGGTTGGATTACTCTTGAAGGTGTCACTAGATTCTGCAGCCGGTGGAGCATTTATGAATAGGCCTCTCTCGAGGCATTCAACATCATCGAGAATGTCGCCACCAACTACCACCAATGGGGATCAGAAGAGGTAATAGCTTAGAACAAGATTTCGGGGGGTAAGTTTGAAGTAAGTAGCATTGATCTAATTATGTCTAAATTTGACTCACTAAATAAACGATTAGATAAGATTGAAAGAGCTAATGTGAGTGCAATAGGTGCTACTAACACTATTTGTGAGATTTGTGGAATGCGGGGACATGACATGATGGAATGCCCTCGTGGCATCGCTCATGGATCCGGCGCCGGGTGAGCAAGTGAACTCTTGTCCACACCACTACGACCACGAACCCGAAGCTGCCCAACTGCTGCCCCCAAATCCCTACAACCAAAGGAAGAACAACCCCTTACCTCTCCTACGGCAACTACAGCAACTGCGCTCGACCATGAGTTCCAAGAGGGCCAAGGTAATAAGAGAGCGCGGCAAGGGTATCCTCGGGTTCAAAAATCTAAGCTTGAGTCTCTCATGGAAAACTTTGTTGCCACCCAAACTCAGCAGAATGAGGCAATAAAGGAGCTAGCATCTAAGGTAGACAACTTAGCCGCTCATAGCAAGATGCTAGAAACCCAAATTGCCGAACAAGCCAGCCACGTACTCGAGACCTAAGGGTACATTCCAGGGCAACCGAAGTAAATCCCATTGAGCATTGCAATGCCATACATAAGGGATAATAAGCTTGGGGTGGGGGTAGCTGAAATGGACGTGGAGACAGGAGGAGGAGGACAAGCGAAAAGGAAGAGCCAGGCAGAAGTATGTCCCTCCACCACCAGTGCCAACCCCGATACCTTTCCCACAAAGGTTGGTCGGGGAAAAAGCAAGTAGATGTAGAGACTAAAATGCCTACTAAACTGAAAGACCCAGGTAGTTTCTCCATCTCTTGCTCGATTGAACAAGTGCAAATTGACCAAGCCTTATGTGACCTAGGGGCTAGCGCGAGCTTGATGTCCCTCACTATTATGGAAAGGTTGGGAAGCAAAGAGTTGAGACCATTCAAATTCTCCTTACAATTTGCGGATGGCTCAACTAGGACTCCTCTAGGCATACTAGAGAATGTTCCTGTAAAGGTAGGAAAATTCTTCATCCCTACAGAGCTTCTGGTATTGGATATGAAAGGGAATTCTAAATTCCCCATCATTTTAGGAAGGCCATTCTTGGCAGCGCTGAGGCGATGATAGGCGTAAGGAATGGCAAACTCTCTCTAAATGTAGAGGAATGTAGGGTAAATTTTCAGTTGACTAACTCTTGTAACAACCCTCCTTTTGAGAGCCATGTGTGCGAGAATTGATGTAACGTCTCGGTGGTAAAGAAGAAGCTGAACATGGAAGCAACTCAGAAGATATGCATGGCTAATGATGCACCCAGCGGTGGTGAAGTTGGAATTCTTGTCCATCACTAGAAACAAAACTTCCGTAGGAAGGAAGGAAGGTTAGGAAGCTCAAGTGAAAAGAAGCGAGGCGGGCGTGATTGGCCGTATGAGCAGAATCGGCTCTTTGAAGGAGTTAAGTGGAAGAGAAGTGTTCGGCACATCTCGCCCTGATCGACCCCGGTTGATTAAAGGAAGTATAGTCAAGCTTAAGACCATAAATAAGCGCTTCTTGGGAGGCAACCCAAGTTTTCTTTCCCTTTTTCCTTTTGTTTTGATTTAACCTCTTGAATAATTTGAGAAGATCAAGAGGCAAAAATATCATTAATAGGTTTGTCTAGTGTTTTCGAGGTTGAGAAAGGGAAGAAGAAGCGAGAAAAAAAAATAAAGTCGAAGCCATCACGCCCTGGCGTGGCCGGTGGTCACGGCCGTGATACTTATCCAAGGAGAGCGAGAAAGGATCACGGCCTGGCGTGACCAAGCCATCACGGGCGTGATGAGTAGGATGCCAAGACTAGAGAGCATCACGACCTGCCGTGATACGCCTCATGGCCAAGTGATGAAATTTCTACCCAAGTTTTGGTGAAATGTGAGCCAACACCGCTCTATGGCTCGGTAAGTTGTTCCATTTTTATCCTCTCTCCGACTTGATTATTTACATTGGAAACAATGTAAGTAATCAAGCTTGGGGTAGGGGTATTTTTGCATTATTTTTGCATTTGCATTGTTGCATTCATATTGCATTCTCATAGGCATATATTAGTATGATCACATTCTTTAGATTGCCCCTCACTTAGAACATGCATCCAATTGTGAGAACTTGGAGCCAAATGAATTGAGATAGTGAATTTTCGAACCCAATTTTTCATTATTCTTGTGATATGGCTAAAAATAAAATTTCTTGAGATAGTCATTTGATAGTTGATAATTAGCATATGGTTCCTTAGATTTGTGTTTCTCACTGATTTTTGAACTACTAAATGTAAGATTTTGAGCCAAAAGGGGTATCCACTAAATCTACCCTATTTCTTGTGATAGAGTGTTGTAATTCCTCTTGGACTGTATTTTCTAGAACTTGACTTGAAACCATTTTGAAACTTAAAAATTTCTGAAAACATTTTTGGAAATGATTGAGGCACTAGGTATTTTTCCGGCCTCCCGAGCTTTGAATGATAAATGCTACCCCTTAGTTGCCCAATTTTGAGCCTAAAGATAAAATACTTTTCTTGGTACCTTGAATTACTTTGATAAATAATGCTTGGTATGGCACCTTTTAAAGTATTACAAAAAGGGTAATTGGTAGTTGGAAAAAGTATGGGATGAAAAAGCTAGAAAGTAATTTCTCTTGAACTATAAATCTCCCCTTCTCCAAACAAATAAAAATGAAATAAACAGAAAAAAAAATTTGGAGAAGGGGATGACAAAGAAAGTGAGAAAAGAAAAGAAAAAAAAATAATAATAGAAGGAAGAAAGGTGGAAAAGTAAACCAAAGCCCAAAAAGGGGTATTTTAGAAGGTGTCATGCTTTGCAATGTTTGATGATTTGTCTAGCCTTCTTGAAATTCCCTTTCCTTGATTTTCTCACCTTACAATAAATCCCATGGCCACATTACAACCAAAGGAAAAGACCTCTTGATTCTTAAGTGTTTTCATTGATAAAGTAGAGATTTGGTTAATAGTCAAGCCTATGGTAAAATACTTTCCTTGAGGAAACTGAGTGAATTGTCATATACCCTAAAACACTTGAGTGAGGTGAGATGAGTGCCCAAATCAGTGAGAATATGAACTTGAAAAACCTAGGCTTCTAATTGGACTTGAACTTGATTATCTCTTGAATGCTTATTGAATATGCATCACTTGGATTAGTTTCTAGGGTTCTTGGTTCACTTATCCATATTTTAATTGATTTATCTTATGGCACGAGTAATTGCTTGAGGACAAGCAAAGTTTTAAGCTTGGGGTGATTTGATGAGTGTGATTTCACATCATCTTTGTCTATCATTTTGCATGCATTTTCATGTAGTTTAGGCATATTTTTATTAGATTTTAGGTTAATTTTCCTTTGGAATGGGTAAAGGCGGTTTTCGTGGTGTTGTTTTGCAGATATCAAGGGTAAAATGCTCAAGATCAACCATGATGGAGTTTGGATGAAGATAGGGCTTTAAAAGTGAAGAAAATGAGCCAAGCAGGCCCATCACGGCCCTAGCGTGATGCCCATCACCCGGCCGTGATCGAGCAAAGCGAAAAGGAACAAAGGGGGAAGTTAGAGTGCATCCGCGGCATAGCCGTGATAGCCATCCAGCCGTGACCCAAAACCACCACAAGTCGAGAGACCATCGGGGGCCCGGCCGTGATTGATTCTGACCATGAACGGAGAGGGCTCGCGGCGCGAGCTCACTCTCGCCTCGCGAGAGGCTGGATTTCCACAAAGCTGCGAGACGAGAGGCGATCACGGCCAGGCGTGATGACCATCACCGGCCCGTCATACTGCATTACTTGGACTGAAGAAGCCGAAATAGATCAGATTTTGAGTTGGTTTGGGACTCTAACTTCCCAATTTATATAAATATGGACCGGGGGAGATGCGAGAAAAAGAATCCATCATCTATCTATCATCTAGACTTGTACACAAGGACTTAGGCATAGAGCTCTCTTCTCCTCTCCTCTTCTCTTCTCTCGATTTTTGTATTATGTTGTCAACCTTGACTTGTCATCTCCATGGCAAGGCTGGAGGTAGTAGTTTGTTTCTAGGGATTGGGGCTCTGCCAGAGTTTTGTAAATGTTGTTGATTTGATGTAAAATCGTTGGTGATTTCGTTATTGTCTTAGATCTGATTTCTAGTGTGTTAATCACTCGTAAATTGGCAACAGCTTATTTGCGTGGCGTAGGCGTTCTAAGGAGGAACCTGGCGGTGAACTTAGGATTTCTAGGGTATTTCACTCGTAAAATTCGGCGACCCTTTGGTTTGTGAGATGTGGATGATCCAAGGAGGAACCTAGCGGTGAACTTAGGTTATTTGCATAGGTGAGACATTCTAAGGAGGAACCTAGCGGTGAACTTGGGTGTCGGACCTATAGAAGTCAGACTTGGGACTGAAATCACGACGAGTTAGAAGCCGTCCCTCGAGGAGCAACGAGTTGTCACACGGGCAAAGGAGGTCAATCTGGGATCGACTACCACGAGTAGGGAGTCGGGTCAATTGGAGTGCGGCTTTTGTAACCCTAGAGAGGAGCTTATGCTATTAGAGGATAAACTTCGCCTTCAAGGCAATTTCGGTAATCAACAAAGGTAAATCAGATTAGCAACATAAACAACCTCAAAGGTAACCCCGAATCCCTAGGAATCCGTTTAAATCTAAAACCCCATAAACAATTGTTTCTGTTTGTTTATCTTTTAAATTTCGAATTCAAAATCCTTTTCACTCAAAACATAAATATCCTTTTTAAAACTGTCCAGATCTAATCGATTAAGCCGATTGCGGTCGGACCACAGTCTCTGTGGGTTCGATATCTTTTATTACTTGACGGCAATCCGGTACACTTGCCGGAATCGCAGAGTCGCGTCGCGCTCGACACGCGTGACGACATAACAGTACCCCGGGGTCCAACGGACCAATGGGCCTCGTTCCATTGATTTTTTTCCTACCACCCAGCCAAAATTCAGGTCATTGAACACGTGAAAACAAATATGGTAATTCGGCATGTCCACGATGTCTCGGAAGCCCCCGTCCAGGAGGCGAGCTGGCCGGAACCCGAGGGTACGGAAGCTCGACACGTCGCGGTAAGTAGCGTATAAAGGATTTGATCGCGCGTAGACTAACGAGTGCGGTCATACAAGCACTAATGCCAGGATCCCATCAGAATTCCATTTATTTAGCGAGCTTGGCGAGAGTAGTACTAGGATGGGTGACCTCCTGGGAAGTCCTCGTGTTGCACCTTTTTTTCCCAACAACTTTATCAGTCGACTCAGAGCATGGCTCCGGAAAACCAGGGTAGCCAAAACAGAAGGTGGGAGACCATGCGGCCTCAAGCAGTGCCCCCACCGATCGGCGGTGCGGGGGCCTCCGGACCGCAGAAACGCCAAACCCCAGCATAAAGACCCACCGGAAAAGTTGGAAACAGTGTCAAATGAATTTTAGAGAATATGGGACCACGACTGTCAGAAAGCCCCACCCGTCCTGGTAATATTGATGCGGAGAAAATACTTCGAAAATAGGAAAAGTGGCCGACACAGCGCCGTTTGGCTAGAATCGGGTGGTGCCCATGGGTCCATCGGACCAATGGGCCTCGTTCCTTGGATTTTTTCCTACCACCCTGCCAAAATTCAGGTCATTCGGAGCACGTGAAAACAAATCTGGTAATTACCGGCATGTCCCTGATGTCTCGGAAGCCCCATCCGGAAGCGGAGCTGGCCGGAACCAGGGTAAGCAGGCTCAACGCGTCAGTGTAAGTAAGCGTATAAAGGATTTGATAGCGCGTAGACTAACAAGTGCGGTCATACTAGCACTAATGCACCGGATCCCATCAGAACTACGCAGTTAAGCGTGCTGGGACGAGAGTAGTACTAGGATGGGTGACCTCCTGGGAAGTCGACGTGTTGCACCTCTTTTTCCCACCAACTTTATCGGACGAACCAGAGCATGGCTTCGGAAAGCCGGGGTCGCCAAAACACCGAAGGCGGGAGACCGTAAACGGCCTCAAAAGAGTGCCGCCGCCGATCGGCGGTGCGGGGCCCTCCGGACCGCGGAAATGCCAAACCCCAGCATAAAGACCCACCGGAAGATGCCGGAAAAGTTGGATCAAATGAATTTTAAAAAATATGGGACCACGACTGTCAGAAAGCCGCACCCGTCCTGGTAATTATGATGCGGAGAAAATACTTTGAAAATAGGAAAAGTGGCCTAGACAGCGTCGTTTGGCCAGAATCGGGTGGTGCCCATGGGTCCACTGGACCAATGGGCCTCGTTCCTTGGATTTTTTCCTGCCACCCTGCCAAAATTCAGGTCATTCGGAGCACGTGAAAACAAATCTGGTAATTATCGGCATGTCCGTGATGTCTCGGAAGCCCCATCCGGAAGCGAACTGGCCGGAACAGGGGGTAACGCAGGCTCGGCGCGTCGCGGTAAATAGCGTATAAAGGATTTGATCGCGCGTAGACTAACGATTTGCGGTCATACCAGCACTAATGCCGGATCCCATCGAACTACGCGATTAAGCGTCTTGGGGCGAGAGTAGTACAAGGATAGGTGACCTCCTAGAAGTCCACGTGTTGCACCTCTTTTTGCCAACAACTTGTCGGCCGACCCCGAGCATGGCTCCCGGAAGGGGTCGCCAAGCACCGAGCGGGAGGCCGTCGCGGCCTCAGGCAGTGCCCCCGCCGATCGGCGGTGCGGGGGCCCTCCGGGCCTCTTGAACGCCAAACCCCAGTATAAAGACCCTCCAGAAGATGACAGAAAAGTTGTAAACAGTGTCAAATCAATTTTAAAAAATATGGGACCCGCGTCGAGAAAGTCCCACCCGTCAAGTAATTATGATGCGGAGAAAATACTTGAAA
>JAUPTC010003892.1:0-10775 GCA_030762895.1 Sophora flavescens
AATGTGATTCTCAATTAGTCATCTCGGCCTTCAAGAATATCAACATTGTCCCTTGGCGTCTTAGAAATAGATGGTCCAATTGTTTGTCTATATCTAGGAGTATGAATTTTGCTTATTCTCATATCAATCGTGAGGGCAATTGTTGTGCTGATAAACTTGCCTCACAGGGTCTGTCTATTCAGGGATTTTTTTGGTGGGACTCTTATCCTCCCTTCAATGGGGAAGACCTTTTTCGTAATAGAAATGGTCTTCCTAATTTTAGATTTAGTTGATCGCTTCATGGGTAAGGTTTATGCCCCCCATGCTTCTTTGTTTCCTTTGTTTTTTTATTAATAAATCGGGTGTGCTGCAGATGATTGGTAGTGGTTGAGGTGCCAACCTAGTTGGAATGTCCTCCACTATTGTGATGCCTATGCATGCCTTTTTGCCTTTAACAAAAAAAAATTAAAAATAGGGTTTTGGGTCAAAAGTAAGGTTAGAATTAGGGTTTTGGGTTAGAATTAGGGTTTTGGGTTAAAATTAGGGTTTTGGGAAAAATTAGGGTTCTGGGTCAAATTTAGGGTTTAGGATCAAATTTAGGGTTTAGGGTTTGAATTAGGGTTTTGAGTTTAAAATAGGGTTTTGGGTCCAAAATAAGGTTAGAATTAGGGTTTGAGGTTAAAATTTGGGTATTGGGTCTAAATTAGCGTTTTGGGTCAAAATAAGAGTTTAGGGTTTCAATTAAGGTTTTGAGTTAAAAATAGGGTTTTGGTCAAAAATAGGGTTAGAATTAGGGTTTTGGTTTCAAATTAGGGTTTTGGATCAAAATTAGGGTTCTGGGTCATATTTAGGGTTTAGGGATTGAAATAGGGTTTTGGGTCAAAAATAGGGTTAGAATTAGGGTTTTGCATTAAAATTAGGGTTACGGATCAAAATTAGGTTTTTGGGTCAAAATTTGGGTTAAAAAGAGGGTTTTGGGTCAAAATTAGGGCTTTGGGTTAAAATTAGGGTTTTTGGTTAAAATTAGGGTTTTAGTTTAAAATTATGGATTTGGGTCAAAATTAGGGTTCTGGGACAAATTTGGGGTTTAGGATCAAAATTAGGGTATAGGGTTTGAAATAGGTTTTTGAGTTAGAATTAGGGTTTAGGGTTTGATTTAGGGTTATGAGTTAAAGATATGTTGTTGGGTCAAAAATAGGGTTAGAATTAGGGTTGTGTCAAAATTAGGGCTTAGGGTTAGAATTTGGGTCAAGATTAGGATTTTGGGTAAAATCAGGGTTTCGGGTCAAAATTAGGGTTCGGGGTCAAATTTAGGGTTTAGGGTCAAAATTAGGGTTTAGGGTTTGAAATAGGTTTTTGAGTTTAAAATAGGGTTTTGGGTCAAAAATAGGGGTATAATTAGGCTTTTAGGTCAAAATTAGGGGTTTGGGTTAAAATTAGGGTTTTGGGTCAAACATAGGGTTTAGGGTTTGAATTAGGGTTTTGAGTTAAAAATAGGTTTTTGGGTCAGAAATAGGGTTAGAATTAGGGTTTTGGGTTTAAATTAGGGTTTCGGGTAAAATTTTGGGTTTAGGGTCAAAATTAGGGTTTAGGGGTTGAATTAGGGTTTTGGGTGCTTTGGGTTATAATTAGGGTTTTGGGTTAAAATTAGGGTTTCGGGTTAAAATTAGTGTTTAGGGTTTGAAATAGGGTTTTGAGTTTAAAATAGGGTTTTGGGTCAAAATTTGGGTTTTGGGTCCAAATTATGGTTTAGGGTTTGGCTTCAAAATTAGGGTTTGAATTGGGGATTTGTGTTAAAAATAGGGTTTTGGGTCAAAAATAAGGTTAGAATTAGGGTTTTGGGTAAAAATTTAGGGTTTCGGGTCAAAAATAGGGTTCTGGGTCCAAATTAAGGTTTAGGGTTTGAATTAGGTTTTGAGTTTAAAATAGGGTTTGAATTAGGGTTTTGGGTAAAAATTTAGGGTTTCGGGTCAAAATTAGGGTTCTGGGTCAAATTTAGGGTCCAAATTAGGGTTTAGGGTTTGAATTAGGTTTTGAGTTTAAAATAGGGTTTTGGGTCAAAAATAGCGTTAGAATTAGGGTTTTGGTTTAAAATTAGGGTTTTGGGAAAAATTAGGGTTTGGGGTAAAAAAATAGTGTTTTGTGTCAAAAATTGGGCTAGAACTAGGGTTTTGGGTTAAAAATAGTGTTTTGGGTCAAAAATAGGGCTAGAATTAGGGTTTTTTGTTAAATTTAGGGTTTTGGGTCAAAAATAGGGTTAGAATTAGGGTTTTTGGTCAAAATTTGGGTTTTGGATCCTAATTAGTGTTATGGGTCAAAATTAGGGTTTAGGGTTTGATTTAGGGTTATGAGTTAAAGATACATTTTTGGGTCAAAAATAGGGTTAGAATTAGGGTTTTGGGTTAAAATTAGGGTTCTGTGTCAAAATTAGGGCTTAGGGTTAGAATTTGGGTTAGAATTAGGATTTTCGGTAAAATTAGGTTTTCGGGTTAAAATTAGGATTTTGGTTTAAAATTAGGGATTTGGGTAGAAATTAGGGTTATGGGTCAAATTTAGATTTCAGGATCAAAATTAGGGTTTAGGGTTTGAAATAAGGTTTTGAGTTTAAAATAAGTGTTTGAGTCAAAAATATGGTTAGAGTTAGGGTTTTGGGTCAAAATTTGGGCTCTGGGTTAAAAATAGGGTTTCTGGTCAAAATTTGGGTTCTGGGTCAAATTTAGGGTTTAGGATCAAAAATAGGGTTTTGGGTAAAAAAAATATGGTTAGAATTAGGTTTTTTTGTTAAAATTATGGTTTTGGGTCAAAATTAGGGCTTAGGGTTAGAATTAGAGTTTTGTTTAAAATTAAGGTTTCTGGTCAAAATTAGGGTTCGAAGCCAAATTTAGGGTTTAGGGTCAAAATTAGGGTTTAGGGTTTGAAATAGGGTTTTGGCTCAAAATTTGGGATTTGGGTTAAATTTAGGGTTTTGGGTTACAATTAGGGTTTTGGTTCAAAATTAGGGTTTTGGGTCAAATTTAGGGTTTCAGTTCAAAATTAGGGTTCAGGGTTTGAAATAGGGTTTTGAGTTTAAAATAGGGTTTGGGTGAAAAATAAGGTTATAATTAGGGTTTTTGGTCAAAATTAGGGCTTTGGGTTAAAATTAGTGCTGTAGGGTTTAGGGTCAAAATTAGGGTTTCGGATCAAAATTGGGGGTTTAGGGTTTGAATTTGGGTTTTGGGTTAAAATTAGGGTTCGGGGTCAAATTTAGGGTTATGAGTTAAAGATATGTTTTTGGGTCAAAAATAGGGTTAGAATTAGGGTTTTGAGTTAAAATTAGGGCTTAGGGTTAGAATTTGGGTTAGAATTAGGATTTTGGGTAAAATTAGGGTTTTGGGTCAAATTATGGTTTAGGATTAGAAATAGAGTTTTGGGTAAAATTGGGCTTTCGGGTCAAAATTAGGGTTCTAGGTCAAATTTAGGGTCCAAACTAGGGTTTAGGGTTTAAATTAGGTTGAGTTTAAAATAGGGTTTTGGGTCAAAAATAGTGTTAGAATTAGGGTTTTGGGTCAAAATTAGGGCTTTGGGTTAAAATTAGGGTTAGGGGTGAAAATTTGGGTTTTAGGTCCTAATTAGGGTTATGCGTCAAAATTAGGGTTTAGGGTTTGAATGTTTTGAGTTAATAATAGGGTTTTAGGTCAAAAATAGGGTTAGAATTTTGGTTTTGGGTTAAAATTAGGGTTTTTGAGTTAGAATTAAGGTTTTGGGTCAGATTTAGGGTTTAGGGTTTGAAATAGGGTTTTGAGTTTAAAATAGTGTTGAAGGTCAAAAATAGGGTTAGAAATAGAGTTTTGCATTAAAATTAGGGTTACGAGTCAAAATTAGGTTTTTCGGTCAAATTATGGGTTTGGGGTCAAAATTAGGGTTTAGGGTTTGAATTAGGGTTTTGAGTTAAAAATAGGGTTTTTGGTCAAAATAGGGTTAGAATTAGGGTTTTGGGTCAAAACTAGGGTTTTTGGTCCAAATTTGGGTTTTGGGTCAAAATTAGGGTTTAGGGTTTGAATTATGGTTTTGAGTTAAAAATAAGGTTTTAGGTCAAAATTAGGGTTTTGGGTCAAAATTAGGGTTTTTGGTACAAATTAGGGATTAGGGTCAAAATTAGGGTTTTGAGGTAAAAATAGGTTTTTGGGTCAAAAATAGGGTTAGAATTAGGGTTCTGGGTCAAAATTAGGGCTCAGGGTTAGAATTTCGGTTTTGGGTAAAATTAGGGTTTCAGGTCAAAATTAGGGTTCGGGGTCAAAATTTGGGTTTAGGGTCAAACTTAGGGTTTAGCGATTGAAATAGGGTTTTCCATCAATAATAGGGTTAGAATTAGGGTTATAGGTCAAAATTAGGGTTTTGGATCAACATAGGGTTTAGGGTTAGAATTTACGGTTGAGTTAAAAATAGGTTTTTGGGTCAGAAATAGGGTTAGAATTAGGGATTCGTGTTAAAATTAAGGTTTCGGGACAATTTTTGGGTTTAAGGTGAAAATTAGGGTTTACGGTTTGGATTAGGGTTTTGAGTTAATAAAAGCATTTTGGGTCAAAAATAAGGTTAGAATTAGGGTTTTGGGGCAAAATTAGGGCTTGGGGTTAAAATTAGGGTTTTGATTTAAAATTAGGCTTTTGGGTAAAATTAGGGTTTCGGGTCAAAATTAGGGTTTTGGGTCAAATTTAAGGTCCAAATTAGGATTTTGGGTTAAAATTAGGGTTTTGGTTTAAAATTAGGGATTCGGGTCAAAATTAGGGTTCTGGGTCAAATTTAGTGTTTAGGGTCAAAATTAGGGTTTAGGATTTCAAATATGGTTTCGAGTTTAAAATAGGGTTTTGGGTCAAAAATAGGTTTAGAATTAGGGTTTTGGGTCAAAATTAGGGCTTTGGGTTAAAATTAGGGTTTGGGGTCAAAATTTGGGTTTTGGGTCCAAATTAGGGTTATGGGACAAAATTAGGGTTTAGGATTTGAATTAGGGTTTTGAGTTAAAAATAGGGTTTTCGGTCAAAAATGGGGTTAGAATTAGGGTTTTGGGTTAAAATTAGGGTATTGAGTTAAAACTAGAGTTTCGAGAAAAATTAGGGTTCTGGGTCAAATTTAGGGTTTAGGATCAAAATTAGGGTTTAGGGTTTGAATTAGGTTTTGAGTTTAAAATAGGGTTTGGGGTTAAAATTTGGGTATTAGGTCCAATTAAAGTTTAGGGTTTGAAATAGGGTTTTGAGTTTAAAATAGTGTTTTGGGTCAAAAATAGGGCTAGAATTAGGGTTTTGCATTAAAATTAGTGTAATGGGTCAAAATTAGGTTTTTGGGTCAAATTTTGGGTTTAGTGTCAAAATTAGGGTTTAGGGTTTGAATTAGGGTTTTGAGTGAAAAATAGTGTTTTGGGTCAAAATAGGGTTAGAATTAGGGTTTTGGGTCAAAACTAGGGTTTTTGGTCCAAATTTGGGTTTTGGGTCAAAATTAGGGTTTAGGGTTTGAATTAAGGTTTTTAGTTAAAAATAGGGTTTTGGGTCAAAAATACGGTTAGAATTAGGGTTTTTGGTCAAAATTAGGTCTTTGTGTTGAAATTAGTGTTTTCGGTCAAAATTTGGGTATTGGGGCCAAATTAGGGTTTTGGGGGGGTTTGGGTCAAAATTAGGGTTTACGGTTTGGATTAGGGTTTTGAGTTAAAAAAAAGGAATTTGGGTAAAAAATAGGGTTAGAATTAGGGTTTTGGGTCAAAATTAGGGCTTTGGGTTAAATTTAGGGTTTTGCGTTAAAATTAGGGTTTTGGTTTAAAATTAGAGTTTCGGGTCAAAATTAGGGTGCTGGCTCAAATTTTGGGTTTTGGATCAAAATTAGGGTTTAGAGTTTGGATTAGGGTTTTGAGTTTAATATAGTGTTTTGGGTCAAAAATACGGTTAGAATTAGGGTTTTGGGTCAAAATTAGGGCTTGGGGTTAAAATTAGGGTTTTGGCTTAAAATTAGGGTTTCGGGTCAAAATTAGGGTATTGGGTCAAATTTAGGGTCCAGATTAGGGTTTAGGGTTTGAATTAGCTTTTGAGTTTAAAATAGGATTTTGGGTCAAAATAGGGTTAGAATGATGGTTTTGGGTTAAAATTAGGGTTTTGAGTTAAAAATTGGATTTTTGGTCAAAAATAGGGTTAGAATCAGGGTTTTGGGTCAAATTTAGGGTTTTGGGTTAAAATTAGGGTTTTGGGTCAAAATTAACGTTTAGGGTTTGAATTAGGGTTGAGTTAAAAATAGGGATTTGGGTCAAAAATAGGGCGAGACTTAGGGTTTTGGGGATAAATTTAGGGTTTTGGGTCTAACTTAGGGCTATGGGTTAAAATTAGGGTTTTGGTTTAAAAATAGGGATTCGGGTCAGTATTAGGGTTGTGGCTCAAATTTGTGGTTGATGATCAAAATTAGGGTTTAGGGTTTGAAATAGGGTTTTGAGTTTAAAATTGGGTTTTGGGTCCAAAATAGGGTTAGAATTAGGGTTTTGGGTCAAAATTAGGGCTTTGGGTTAAAATTAGGGTTTGGGGTCAAAATTTGGGTTTTGGGTCCAAATTAGGGTTATGGGTCAGAATTAGGGTTTACGGTTTGAATTAAGGTTTTGAGTTAAAAATAGGGTTTTAGGTCAAAAATAGGGTTAGAAATAGGGTTTTGGGTTAAAATTAGGGTTCTGGGTCAAAATTAGGGCTTGGGGTTAGAATTAGGGTTTCAGGTCAAAATTAGCGTTCGGGGTCAAATTTAGGGTTTAGGGTTTGAAATAAGGTTGTGTTAAAATTAGGGTTCTCGGTCAAAATTAGGGCTCAAGGTTAGAATTTGGGTTAGACTTAGGGTTTTGGGTAAAATTAGGGTTTTAGGTAAAAATTGGGGTTTGGGGTTTGAATTTTAAAAAAGGGTTTTAGGTAAAAATTGGGGTTTGGGGTTTGAATTTTAAAAAAGGGTTTTGAGTCAAAATAGGGTTAGAATTAGGGTTTTGTGTCCAAATTCGGGCTCTAGGTCAAAATTAGGTTTTGGGGTCAAAATTAGGGGGTTTTTTGTACAAATTAGAGTTTAGGGTTTGAATTAGGGTTTTGAGTTAAAAATAGGTTTTTGGGTCAAAAATAGGTCTGGAATTAGGGTTTTGGGTTAAAATTTGGTTTCTGGGTCAAAATTAGGTCTTAGGGTTAGAATTTGGGTTAGAATTAGGGTTTTGGGATAAATTTAGGGTATCGGATCAAATTTTGGGTTAAGGGTCAAAATTATGGTTTAGGATTTGAATTAGGGTTTTGAGTTAAAAATAGGATTTTGGGTCAAAAATAGGGTTAGAATTAGGGTTTTGGGTCAAGATTAGGGTTTTGGTAAAAATTAGGGTTCTAGGTCAAATTTAGGGTTTAGGATCAAAATTAGGGTTTTGAGATTAAAATAGGGTTTTGGGTCAAAAATAAGGTTAGAATTAGGGTCTGGGGTTAAATTTTGGGTATTTGTTCCAAATTAGGGTTTTGGATCAAAATTAGAGTTTAGGGTTTGAATTAAGGTTTTGAGTGAAAAATAGGGTTTTGGGTCAAAAATAGGGTTAGAATTAGGGTTTTGGTTTAAAATTAAGGTTTAGGGTCAAAATTAGGGTTTTGGGTCAGATTTAGGGTTTAGGGTCAAAATTAGGGTTTAAGTTTTGAAATAGGGTTTTGAGTTTAAAATAGGGTTTCGCGTCAAAATTAATTTTTGGGGTCAAAAATAGGGTTTAAGGTCAAAATTAGGGTTTAGGGTTTGAAGTATGTTTTGGGTCAAAAATAGGG
This sequence comes from Sophora flavescens, assembly GCA_030762895.1. Taxonomy (NCBI): domain Eukaryota; kingdom Viridiplantae; phylum Streptophyta; class Magnoliopsida; order Fabales; family Fabaceae; genus Sophora; species Sophora flavescens. Next base: position 7,755 of record JAUPTC010003892.1, read on the forward strand.
TTAGAATTAGGGTTTTATGTCAAAATTAGGGCTTTGGGTTAAAATTAAGGTTTTGGGTCAAACATAGGATATAGGGTTTGAATTAGGGTTTTGAGTTAAAAATAGGTTTTTGGGTCATAAATAGGGTTAGAATTAGGGTTTCGGGTCAAATTTTGGGTTTAGGGTCATATTTTGGGTTTCGGGTCAAAATTAGGGTATAGGGTTTGATTTAGGGTTTTGAGTTAAAAATAGGATTTTGGGTCAAAAATAGGGTTATAATTAGGGTTTTGGGTCAAAATTAGGGATGCGCGTTAAAATTAGGGTTTTACGTTAAAATTAGGGTTTTGGTTTAAATTTGGGTTTAGAGTTTGAATTAGGGTTAGAATTAGGCTTTTGGGCAAAATTAGGGTTCTGGTTCAAAATTAGGGTTTAGGTTTTGAATTAGGTTGAGTTTAAAATAGGGTTTTGGGTCAAAAATAGGGTTAGAATTAGGGATTTGGGTTAAAATTAGGGTTTCGGGTCAAATTTTGGGTTTAGGGTGAAAATTAGGGTTTAGGGTTTGAATTAGGGTTTTGATTTAAAAATAGGATTTTGGGTCTAAAATAGGGTTAGAATTAGGGTTTGGGGTCAGAGTTAGGGCTTTGGGTTAAAATTAGGGTTTTGGGTTAAAATTAGGGTTTTTGGGTCAAAATTAGGGTTTTGAGTTTAAAATAGGGTTTGGGTCAAAAATAAGGTTAGAATTATGGTTTGGGGTTTAAAATTGGGTATTCGGTCCAAATTAAGGTTTTGGCTCAAAATTAGAGTTTCGGGCATGAATTAAGGTTGCGTTAAAAATAGGGTTTTGGGTCAAAAATAGGGTTAGAATTTGGGTTTTGGTTTAGAATTAGGGTTTGGTTTCAAATTAGGGTTTCGGGTCAAAATTAAGGTTCTGGGTCAGTTTTAGGGTTTAGGGTTTGAAATAGGGTTTTGAGCTTAAAATAGGGTTTTGGGTCAAAAATAGTGTTAGAATTAGGGTTTTGGCTCAAAATTAGGGCTTTGGGTTACAATTAGGGTTTTGGGTTAAAATCAGGGCTTTGGGATACAATTAGGGTTTTGGGTTAAAATTAGTGTTTAAGATCAAAATTAGGGTTTAGGGTTTGAATTAAGGTTTTGAGTTTAAAATAGGGTTTGGGGTCAAAATTAGGGTTTATGGTTTGAATTAGAATTAGAATTAGGCTTTTGGGTAAAATTAGAGTTTCAGGTCAAAATTAGGGTTCTGGGTCAAATTTATGGTTTAGGGATTGATTTAGGTTTTGAGTTTAAAATAGGGTTTTGGGTTAAAATTAGGGTTTTGGGAAAAAATAGGGTTCTGGGTCAAATTTAAGGGTTAGGATCAAAATTAGGGTTTAGGGTTTGAATTAGGGTTTTGAGTTTAAAATAGGGTTTTGGGTCAAAATTAGGGTTAAGGGTTTGAATTAAGGTTTTGAGTTAAAGATATGTTTTTGGGTCAAAAATTGGTTTAGAATTAGGGTTTTGGGTTAAAATTAGGGTTTTGTGTCAAAATTAGGGCTTATGGTTAGAATTTGGGTTAGAATTAGGATTTTCGGTAAAATTAGGGTTTCGGGTCAAAATTATGGTTCGGGGTCAAATTTAGGGTTTAGGGTCAAAATTATGGTTTAGGGTTTGTAATATGGTTTTGAGTTTAAAATAGGGTTTTGGGTCAAAAATATTGTTAGAATTAGGGTTTTTGGTCAAAATTAAGGCTTTGGGTTAAAATTAGGGTTTTGGGTCAAACATAGGGTTCAGGGTTTGAAATTGGGTTTTGAGTTGAAAATAGCATTTTGGGTCAAAAATAGGGTTAGAATTAGGGTTTTGGATCAAAATTAGGGCTTTGGGTTAAAATTAGGGTTTCAGGTTAAAATTAGGGTTTTGGTTTTAAATTAGGGTTATGGGTCAAAATTAGGTTTTTGGGTCAAATTTTGGGTTTCGTGTCAAAATTATGGTTTAGGGTTTGAATTAGGGTTTTGAGTCAAAATAGGGTTAGAATCAGGGTTTTGGGTCAAAATTATGGTAAAGGGTTTGAATTATGGTTTTGAGTTAAAGATATGTTTTTTGGTTAAAAATAGTTTTAGAATTAGGGTTTTGGGTTAAAATTAGGGTTTTGTGTTAAAATTTGGGCTTATGGTTAGAATTTGGGTTAGAATTAGGATTTTGGGTGAAATTAGGTTTCGGGGTCAAATTTAGGGATTAGGGTCAAAATTAGGGTTTAGGGTTTGTAATATGGTTTTGACTTTAAATTAGGGTTTTGGGTCAAAAATAGTGTTAGAATTAGGGTTTTAGGTCAAAATTAGGGCATTGGGTTAAAATTAGGGTTTTGGGTCAAACATAGGGTTTAGGGTTTGAATTAGGGTTTTGAGTTAAAACTAGGATTTTGGGTAAAAAATGGGGTCAGAATTAGGGTTTTGGGTCAAAATTATGGCTTTGGGTTAAAATTAGGGTTTCGGGTTAAAATTAGGGTTTTTGTTTTAAATTAGGGTTACGGGTCATAATTAGGTTTTTGGGACAAATTTTGGGTTTAGGGTCAAAGTTAGGGTTTAGGGTTTGAATTAGGGTTTTGAGTTTAAAATAGGTTTTTGAGTCAAAATAGGGTTAGAATTAGGGTTTTGGGTCAAATCTTGGGTTTTGGGTCCAAATTTGGGTTTTGGGTCAAAATTAGGGTTTCGGGTTTGAATTAAGGTTTTGAGTTAAAATAGGGTTTTGGGTCAAAAATAAGGTTAGAATTAGGGTTTTGGGTCAAAATTATAGCTCTGGGTTAAAATTAGGGTTTTGGGTTAGAATTAGGGGTTTTTTGTACAAATTAGGGTTTAGGGTTTGAATTAGGGTTTTGAGTTAAAAATAGGTTTTTGGATCAAAATTAGGGTGTTGGGTCAAATTTAGGGTTTCAGATCAAAATTAGATTTTAGCGTTTGAAATAGGGTTTTGAGTTTAAAATAGGGTTTTGGGTGAAAAATAAGGTTAGAATTAGGTTTTTTTTGTCAAAATTAGGGCTTTGGGTTAAAATTA
>JAUPTC010003893.1:0-10774 GCA_030762895.1 Sophora flavescens
TCATATAGGACCTAACTGGGCCAATTTGTACTTCTTTGGTCCTATTGGAGCCCAAATGGACTTGTTTGACCCTAATAGAGCCCAAATGGACGTGTTTGGTCATATAGGACCTAACCGGGCCAATTTGTACTTCTTTGATCCTAATGGAGCCCAAATGGACTTGTTTGATCCTAATAAAGCCAAAATGCACTTTTTAGGTCATATAGGACCTAACTTGGTCAATTTGTACTTCTTTGGTCCTATTGGAGCCCAAATGGATTTGTTTGACCCTAATAGAGCCCAACTGGACATTTTAGGTCATATAGGACCTAACTGGGTCAATTTGTACTTATTTGGTCCTATTGGAGCCGCCCAAATGGACTTTTAGTATATAGGACCTAATCTATTTTGTACTTCTTGGTCCTATTGGAGCCCAAATGGACTTGTTTGATACTAATAGAACGAAATGCATTTTAGGTCATATAGGACCTAACTTGGCCAATTTGTACTTCTTTGGTCCTATTGGAGCCCAAATGGACTTGTTTGATACTAATAGAACGAAAATGCACTTTTTAGGTCATATAGGACTTAACTGGGCCAATTTGTACTTCTTAGGTCCTATTGGAGACCAAATGGACTTGTTTGAGCCCAATTAAGGCCAAAATGCACTTTTTAGGTCATATAGGACCTAACTGGGCCAATCTGTACTTCTTTGGTCCTATTGGAGCCCAAATGGACTTGTTTGATCCTAATAGAGCCCAAATGGAATTTTTAGGTCATATAGGACCTAACTGGACCAATTTGTACTTCTTTGGTCCTAATGGAGCCCAAATGGACTTGTTTGACCCTAATAGAGCCCAAATGGACTTGTTTGATCCTAATAGAGCCCAAATGGACTTGTTAGGTCGTAAAGGACCAAACTGTGCCAATTTGTACATCATTGGTCCTATTGGAGCCCAAATGGACATCTTTGATCCTAATAGAGCCCAAATGGACTTTTTTGGTCATATAGGACCTAACTGGGCCAATTTGTACTTCTTTGGTCCTATTGGAGCCCAAATGGACTTGTTTGATCCTAATAGAGCCAAAATACACTTTTTTACGTCATATAGGACCTAACTGGGCCAATTTGTACTTCTTTGGTCCTATTGGAAGCCAAATGGACTTGTTTGATACTAATAGAGCCCCTATGGACTTGTTTGATCCTAATAGAGCCCATATGGACGTGTTAGGTCATAAAGTACCTAACTGGGCCTATTTGTACTTCTTTGGTCCTATTGGAGCCAAAATGGACTTGTTTGAACCTAATAGAGCCCAAATGGACTTTTTAGGTCAAAAAGGACCTAAATGAGCCAATTTGTACTTCTTTGGTCCTAATGGATTCCAAATGGACTTGTTTGACCCTAATAGAGCCCAAATGGACTTGTTTGATCCAAATAGAGCCCAAATGGACTTGTTAGGTCATAAAGGACCTAACTGTGCCAATTTGTACTTCTTTGGTCCTATTGGAGCCCAAATGGACTTGTTTGATCCTAATAGAGCCCAAATGGACTTTTCAGGTCATATAGAACCTAATTGGGCCAATTTGTACTTCTTTGGTCCTAATGGAGCCCAAATGGTCTTGTTTGACCCTAATAGAGCACAAAATGGACTTGTTTGATCCTAATAGAGCCCAAATGGACGTGTTAGGTCATAAAGGACCTAACTGGGCCAATTTGTACTTCTTTGGTCCTAATGGAGCCCAAATGGACCTGTTTGATCCTAATAGAGCCCAAATGGACTTTTTAGGTCATATAGGACCTAACTGGGCCAATTTATACTTCTTTGGTCCTATTGGATCCCAAATGGACTTGTTTGATCCTAATAGAGCCCTAATGGACTTTTTAGGTCTTAAAGGGCCTAACTGGGCCAATTTGTACTTCTTTGGTCCTAATGGAGCCAAAATGGACTTGTTTAACCCTAATAGAGCCCAAATGGACTTGTATGATCCTAATAGAGCACAAATGGACTTGTTGGATCCTAATAGAGCCAAAATGCACTATTTAGGTCATATAGGACCTAATTGGGCCAAATTGTACTTCTTTGGTCCTATTTGGGCTCAAATGGACTTGTTTGATCCTAATAGAGCCCAAATGGACTTTCTTGGTCATACAGGACCTAACTGTGCCAATTTGTACTTCTTTGATCTTATTGGAGCACAAATTGACTTGTTTGATCCTAATAGAGCCAAAATGCACTTTTTAGGTCATATAGGACCTAACTGGGCCAATTTGTCCTTCTTTGGTCCTATTGGAGCCCAAATGGACTTGTTTGATCCTAATAGAGCCCCAATGGACTTGTTTGATCCTAATAGAGCCCATACGGCCTTGTTAGGTCATAAAGGACCTAACTGGGCCAATTTGTACTTCTTTGGTCCTAATGGAGCCCAAATGGGCCTGTTTGATCCTAATAGAGCCCAAATGGACTTGTTAGGTCATAAAGGACCTAACTGTGCCAATTTGAACTTATTTGGACCTATTGGAGCCCAAATGGACTTGTTTGATCCTAATAGAGCTCCAATGGACTTTTTAGGTCATATAGGACCTAATTGGGCCAATTTGTACTTCTTTGGTGCTATTGGAGCCCAAATGGACTTGTTTGACCCTAATAGAGCCCAAATGGACTTGTTAGATCCAAATAGAGCCAGAATACACTTTTTAGGTCATATAGGACCTAACTGGGCCAATTTGTACTTCTTTGGTCCTATTGGAGCTCAAATGGACTTCTTTGATCCTAATAGAGCCCAAATGGACTTTTTAGGTCATATAGAACCTAACTGTTCCAATTTGTACTTCTTTGGTCCTATTGGAGCCCAAATGGACTTGTTTGATCCTAATAGAGCCCCAATGGACTTGTTTGATCCTAATAGAGCCCAATTGGACGTGTTAGGTCATAAAGGACCTAACTGGGACAATTTGTACTTCTTTGGTCCTATTGGAGCCCAAATGGACTTGTTTGATCCTAATAGAGCCCAACTGGACATTTTAGGTCATATAGGACCTAACTGTGCCAATTTGTACTTCTTTGGTCATATTAGAGCCCAAATGGACTTGTTTGATCCTAATAGAGCCAAAATGCACTTTTTAGGTCATATTGGCCCTAACTGGACCAATTTGTACTTCTTTGGTCCTAATAGAGCCCAAATGGACTTGCTAGGTCATAAAGGACCAAACTGTGCCAATTTGTACTTCTTTGGTCCTATTAGATCCCAAATGGACTTGTTTGATCCTAATAGAGCCCAAATGGACTTTTTAGGTCATATAGGACCTAACTGGGCCAATTTGTACATCTTTGTGGTCCTATTGGAGCCCATATGGACTTGTTTGATCCTAATAGAGCCAAAATGCACTTTTTAGGTCATATAGGACCTAACTGGGCCAATCTGTACTTCTTTGGTCCTATTGGAGCCCAAATGGACTTGTTTGATCCTAATAGAGCCCAAATGGAATTTTTAGGTCATATAGGACCTAACTGGACCAATTTGTACTTCTTTGGTCCTAATGGAGCCCAAATGGACTTGTTTGACCCTAATAGAGCCCAAATGGACTTGTTTGATCCTAATAGAGCCCAAATGGACTTGTTAGGTCATAAAGGACCTAACCGTGCCAATTTGTACTTCATTGGTCCTATTGGAGCCCAAATGGACTTCTTTGATCCTAATAGAGCCCAAATGGACATTTTTAGTCATATAGGACCTAACTGGGCCAATTTGTACTTCTTTGGTCCTATTGGAGCCCAAATGGACTTGTTTGATCCTAATAGAGCCAAAATACACTTTTTTAGGTCATATAGGACCTAACTGGGCCAATTTGTACTTCTTTGGTCCTATTGGAGGCCAAATGGACTTGTTTGATACTAATAGAGCCCCTATGGACTTGTTTGATCCTAATAGAGCCCATATGGACTTGTTAGGTCTTAAAGGACCTAACTGGGCCAATTTGTACATCTTTGGTCCTATTGGAGCCAAAATGGACTTGTTTGAACCTAATAGAGCCCAAATGGACTTTTTAGGTCAAAAAGGACCTAAATGGGCCAATTTGTACTTCTTTGGTGCTATTGGAGCCCAAATGGACTTGTTTGATCCTAATAGAGCCCAACTGGACATTTTAGGTCATATACGACCTAACTGGGCCAATTTGTACTTCTTTGGTCCTATTGGAGCCCAAATGGACTTGTTTGATCCTAATAGAGCCCAAATGGACTTTTTAGGTCATATAGGACCTAACTTGGCCAATTTGTACTTCTTTGGTCCTATTGGATCCCAAATGGACTTGTTTGATCCTAATAGAGCCCAAATGGACATTTTAGGTCATAAAGGACCTATCTGGGTCAATTTGTACTTCTTTGGTCCTATTGGAGCCCAAATGGACTTATTTGATCCTAATAGAGCCCAACTGGACATTTTAGGTCATGTAGGACCTAACTGGGCCAAGTTTGGTCCTATTGGAGCCCAAATGGACTTGTTTGATCCTAATAGAACCCAAACGGACTTGTTTAATCCTAATAGAGCCCAAATGGACTTGTTAGGTCATAAAGGAACTAACTGTGCCAATTTGTACTTCTTTGGTCCTATTGGTGCCCAAATGGACTTGTTTGATCCTAGTAGAGCCCAAATCGACTTGTTAGGACCTAGTTGGGCCAGTCGCCCCGATCGGCCCAAATGGACTTGTTTGATCCTAATAGAGCCCAAATGGACTTGTTTGATCCTAATAGAGCCCAAAGGGACTTTTTAGGTCATATAGGACCTATCTGGGCCAATTTGTACTTCTTTGGTCCTATTGGAGCCCAAATAGACTTGTTTGATCCTAATAGAGCCCAAATGGACTTGTTAGGTCATAAAGGACCTAACTGTGCCAATTTGTACTTCTTTGGTCCTATTGGAGCCCAAATGGACTTGTTTGATCCTAATAGAGCCCAAATGGACTTTTCAGGTCATATAGAACCTAATTGGGCCAATTTGTACTTCTTTGGTCCTAATGGAGCCCAAATGGTCTTGTTTGACCCTAATAGAGCACCAAATGGACTTGTTTGATCCTAATACAGCCCAAATGGACGTGTTAGGTCATAAAGGACCTAACTGGGCCAATTTGTACTTCTTTGGTCCTAATGGAGCCCAAATGGACCTGTTTGATCCTAATAGAGCCCAAATGGACTTTTTAGGTCATATAGGACCTAACTGGGTCAATTTATACTTCTTTGGTCCTATTGGATCCCAAATGGACTTGTTTGATCCTAATAGAGCCCAAATGGACTTTTTAGGTCATAAAGGGCCTAACTGGGCTAATTTGTACTTCTTTGGTCCTAATGGAGCCAAAATGGACTTGTTTAACCCTAATAGAGCCCAAATGGACTTGTTTGATCCTAATACAGCCCAAATGGACGTGTTAGGTCATAAAGGACCTAACTGGGCCAATTTGTACTTCTTTGGTCCTAATGGAGCCCAAATGGACCTGTTTGATCCTAATAGAGCCCAAATGGACTTTTTAGGTCATATAGGACCTAACTGGGTCAATTTATACTTCTTTGGTCCTATTGGATCCCAAATGGACTTGTTTGATCCTAATAGAGCCCAAATGGACTTTTTAGGTCATAAAGGGCCTAACTGGGCTAATTTGTACTTCTTTGGTCCTAATGGAGCCAAAATGGACTTGTTTAACCCTAATAGAGCCCAAATGGACTTGTTTGATCCTAATAAAGCACAAATGGACTTGTTGGATCCTAATAGAGCCAAAATGCGCTATTTAGGTCATATAGGACCTAATTGGGCCAATTTGTACTTCTTTGGTCCTATTTGCGCTCAAATGGACTTATTTGATCCTAATAGAGCCCAAATGGACTTTCTTGGTCATATAGGACCTAAAAGGGCCAATTTGTACTTCTTTGATCCTATTGGAGCACAAATTGACTTGTTTGATCCTAATAGAGCCAAAATGCACTTTTTAGGTCATATAGGAAATAACTGGGCCAATTTGTCCTTCTTTGGTCCTATTGGAGCCCAAATGGACTTGTTTGATCCTAATAGAGCCCCAATGGACTTGTTTGATCCTAAAAGAGCCCATACGGACTTGTTAGGTCATAAAGGACCTAACTAGGCCAATTTGTACTTCTTTGGTCCTAATGGAGCCCAAATGGACCTGTTTGATCCTAATAGAGCCCAAATGGACTTGTTAGGTCATAAAGGACCTAACTGTGCCAATTTGAACTTATTTGGTCCTATTGGAGCCCAAATGGACTTGTTTGATCCTAATAGAGCCCCAATGGACTTTTTAGGTCATATAGGACCTAATTGGGCCAATTTGTACTTCTTTGGTGCTATTGGAGCCCAAATGGACTTGTTTGACCCTAATAGAGCCCAAATGGACTTGTTAGATCCAAATAGAGCCAAAATGCACTTTTTAGGTCATATAGGACCTAACTGGGCCAATTTGTACTTCTTTGGTCCTATTGGAGCTCAAATGGACTTCTTTGATCCTAATAGAGCCCAAATGGACTTTTTAGGTCATATAGAACCTAACTGTTCCAATTTGTACTTCTTTGGTCCTATTGGAGCCCAAATGGACTTGTTTGATCCCAATAGAGCCCCAATGGACTTGTTTGATCCTAATAGAGCCCAATTGGACTTGTTAGGTCATAAAGGACCTAACTGGGACAATTTGTACTTCTTTGGTCCTATTGGAGCCCAAATGGACTTGTTTGATCCTAATAGAGCCCAACTGGACATTTTAGGTCATATAGGACCTAACTGTGCCAATTTGTACTTCTTTGGTCATATTGGAGCCCAAATGGACTTGTTTGATCCTAATAGAACCAAAATGCACTTTTTAGGTCATATAGGCCCTAACTGGACCAATTTGTACTTCTTTGGTCCTAATAGAGCCCAAATGGACTTGCTAGGTCATAAAGGACCTAACTGTGCCAATTTGTACTTCTTTGGTCCTATTAGATCCCAAATGGACTTGTTTGATCCTAATAGAGCCCAAATGGACTTTTTAGGTCATATAGGACCTAACTGGGCCAATTTGTACTTCTTTGTGGCCCTATTGGAGCCCAAATGGACTTGTTTGATCCTAATAGAGCCAAAATGCACTTTTTAGGTCATATAGGACCTAACTGGGCCAATCTGTACTTCTTTGGTCCTATTGGAGCCCAAATGGAATTTTTAGGTCATATAGGACCTAACTGGACCAATTTGTGCTTCTTTGGTCCTAATGGAGCCCAAATGGACTTGTTTGACCCTAATAGAGCCCAAATGGACTTGTTTGATCCTAATAGAGCCCAAATGGACTTGTTAGGTCATAAAGGACCTAGCTGTGCCAATTTGTACTTCATTGGTCCTATTGGAGCCCAAATGGACTTCTTTGATCCTAATAGAGCCCAAATGGACATTTTTAGTCATATAGGACCTAACTGGGCCAATTTGTACTTCTTTGGACCTATTGGAGCCCAAATGGACTTGTTTGATCCTAATAGAGCCAAAATACACTATTTGAGGTCATATAGGACCTAACTGGGCCAATTTGTACTTCTTTGGTCCTATTGGAAGCCAAATGGACTTGTTTGATACTAATAGAGCCCCTATGGACTTGTTTGATCCTAATAGAGCCCATATGGACTTGTTAGGTCTTAAAGGACCTAACTGGGCCAATTTGTACATCTTTGGTCCTAATGGAGCCAAAATGGACTAGTTTGAACCTAATAGAGCCCAAATGGACGTTTTAGGTCAAAAAGGACCTAAATGGGCCAATTTGTACTTCTTTGGTCCTTCTGGAGCCCAAATGGACTTGTTTGACCCTAATGGAGCCCAAATGGAATTTTTAGGTCATATAGGACCTAACTTGGCCAATTTGTACTTCTTTGGTCCTATTGGAGCCCAAATGGACTTGTTTGATCCTAATAGAGCCCAAATGGACTTTTTAGGTCATATAGGACCTATCTGGGTCAATTTGTACTTCTTTGGTCCTATTGGAGCCCAAATGGACTTATTTGATCCTAATAGAGCCCAACTGGACATTTTAGGTCATGTAGGACCTAACTGGGCCAATTTGTACTTCTTTGGTCCTATTGGAGCCCAAATGGACTTGTTTGATCCTAATAGAACCCAAATGGACTTGTTTGATCCTACTAGAGCCCAAATGGACTTGTTAGGTTATAAAGGAACTGACTGTGCCAATTTGTACTTCTTTGGTCCTATTGGTGCCCAAATGGACTTGTTTGATCCTAGTAGAGCCCAAATCGACTTGTTAGGACCTAGTTGGGCCATCGCCCCGATCGGCCCAAATGGACTTGTTTGATCCTAATAGAGCCCAAATGGACTTGTTTGATCCTTAGAGCCCAAATAGACTTTTTAGGTCATATAGGACCTATCTGGGCCAATTTGTACTTCTTTGGTCCTATTGGAGCCCAAATAGACTTGTTTGATCCTAATAGAGCCAAAATGCACTTTTTAGGTCATATAGGACCTAACTGGGCCAATTTGTACTTCTTTGGTCCTATTGGAGCCCAAATGGACTTGTTTGATCCTAATAGAGCCCAAATGGACTTTTTAGGTCATATAGGACCTATCTGGGCCAATTTGTACTTCTTTGGTCCTAATGGAGCCCAAATGGACCTGTTTGATCTTAATAGAGCCCAAATGGACTTTTTAGGTCATTTAGGACCTAACTGGGCCAATTTGTACTTCTTTGGTCCTAATGGAGCCCAAAAGCACTTGTTTGATCCTAATAAAGCCCAAATCGACTTGTTAGGACCTAATTGGGCCCATTGCCCGGATCGGCCCAATTTGTACTTCTATGGTCCTATTGGATCCCAAATGGACTTGTTTGATCCTAATAGAGCCCAAATGAACTTTTTAGGTCATATAGGACCTAATTGGGCCAATTTGTACTTCTTTGGTCCTAATGGAGCCCAAATGCACTTGTTTGATCCTAATAGAGCCCAAATGGACTTGTGTGATCCTAGTAGAGCCCAAATGGATTTGTTAGGTCATAAAGGACCTAACTGGGCCAATTTGTACTTCTTTGGTCCTAATGGAGCCCAAATGGACTTGTTTGACCCTAATAGAGCCCAAATGGACTTGTTTGATCCTAATAGAGCCCAAATGGACTTGTTTGATCCTAATAGAGCCAAAATGCACTTTTAAGGTCATATAGGACCTAACTGGGCCAATTTGTACTTCTTTGGTCCTATTGGAGCCCAAATGGACTTGTTTGATCCTAATAGAGCCCAAATGGACTTTTTAGGTAATATAGGACCTAACTCGGTCAATTTGTACTTCTTTGGTCCTAATGGAGCCCAAATAGACTTGCTTGACCCTAATAGAGCTCAAATGGACTTGTTTGATCCTAATCGAGCCCAAATGGATTTGTTAGGTCATAAAGGACCTAACTGTGCCAATATATACTTCTTTGGTCCAAATGGAGCCCAAATGGACTTGTTTGATCCTAATACAGCCCAAATTTACTTTTTAGGTCATATAGGACCTAATTGGGCCAATTTGTACTTCTTTGGTGCTATTGGAGCTCAAATGGACTTCTTTGATCCTAATAGAGCCCAAAAGGACTTGTTTGATCCTAATAGAGCCCAACTGGACATTATAGGTCATATAGGACCTAATTGGGCCAATTTGTACTTCTTTGGTCCTAATGGAGCCCAAATGGACTTGTTTGACCTTAATAGAGCCCAAATGGACTTGTTTGATCCTAATAGAGCCCAAATGGACTTGTTAGGTCATAAAGGACCTAACTGTGCCAATTTGTACTTCTCGGGTCCTATTGGAGCCCAAATGGACTTGTTTGATCCTAATAGAGCCCAAATGGACTTTTTAGGTCATATAGGACCTAACTGGGCCAATTTGTACTTCTTTGGTCCTATTCGAGCCCAAATGGACTTGTTTGATCCTAATAGAGCCCAAATGGACTTTTTAGGTCATATAGGACCTAACTGGACCAATTTGTAATTCTTTGGTCCTAATGGAGCCCAATTGGACTTGTTTGACCCTAATAGAGCCCAAATGGACTTGTTTGATCCTAATAGAGCCCAAATGGACTTTTTAGGTCATATAGGACCTAACTGGACCAATTTGTACTTCTTTGGTCCTAATGGAGCCCAAATGGACTTGTTTTACCCTAATAGAGCCCAAATGGACTTGTTTGATCCTAATAGAGCCCAAATGGACTTCTTAAGTCATAAAGGACCTAACTATGCCAATTTGTACTTCTTTGGTCCTAATGGAGCCCAAATGGACCTGTTTAATCCTAATAGAGCCCAAATGGACTTTTGAGGTCATATAGGACCTAAATAGGCCAATTTGTACTTCTTTGGTCCTAATGGAGCCCAAATGCATTTGTTTGAACCTAATAAAGCCCAAATCGACTTGTTAGGACCTAATTGGGCCAATTTTTACATCTTTGGTCCTATTGGAGCCCAAATGGACTTGTTTGATCCTAATAGAGCCAAAATGGACTTTTTAGGTCATATAGGACCTAACTGACCAATTTGTACTTCTTTGGTCCTATTGGAGCCCAAATGGACTTGTTTGACCCTAATAGAGCCCAAATGGACATTTTAATTCATATAGGACCTAACTGGGCCAATTTGTACTTCTTTGGTCCTAATGGAGCCCAAATGGTCCTATATGAGCTAAAAAGTACAAATTGACACAGTTAGGTCCTATATGACCTAAAAAGTGCATTTTGGCTCTATTAGGATCAAAGAAGTCGATTTGGGCTCCAATAGGACCAAAGAACTACAAATTGGC
>JAUPTC010003894.1:0-10741 GCA_030762895.1 Sophora flavescens
CTCAAAATGTGCTTGATTCCATGATTAAAACGCCCTTAAAACTTTTATTACAACCACCGGGACCCACTCCACGGTCAGGGTGCTCATTCCCACGACACTGTCGGAGATGCCCGATCCAGAGGTTCGTGGTAATAAAAACATCTTCAATGTTCAACACAGTATACCTCATGTATACAATATAGGCCCTCAAAGTCCAAATGGTGAGTCCATCGCCACAGAACATTAGTATCCAGCGTCTGGTTCTAAGTAGGCATACTTTAAACACGGTTAAATCAACTTTTGATTTTTGGAAATTCTTTTTCAAGGTAGGAAATTCATTATAAAATCCTTAAATAATAACACTTAGTTTTTCACAAATCAATGAGTCACTTGAGATTTAATTTCCTCAAAATAAGGCAAAATAGGCAGTTTCAGAAAATACTTTCAGTCTACACTTTTCCCAAACTTGCCGTCAAATATTATTTTAAGACTTTTAAACCAAAAACTTAATTCTTTCCATGATTACTTTTTCTAAAATCATGATTAACTTATTTTCACCAATTACTTTTTATAAAAGAATATTTGTAATATTCGGGTTTCTTATGTAAAATTTAGCGGTGCTAAAATATTTTCACGGTTTTACACTCGTTGTGACTCATAATTCCCTTTTCGGAAATAAATTATTAGAATAATAATATTTTCCAAAACTACTTATTGTCCTCAAAATAAAATTCCTTTCATATTATATATCAATATTTTGCCGTTAAAACATTGAATATAATTTGTGTAGCTCTTAAAGCTTTTATCAGATTAACTTTGATTGAGCGACCCTGCCTCCGGGCTTCTCACACATCAACCAACAGTTATATCCGACGGATATTTCCCCGAGCAGATCATGCATCATAGCGGTATAATAAACAATTGCAAATAATTAAATAAATTAAACACAACTCCACACCAACAGATAAACCACACCACATATAAATCATATAAACCACACCCGTAAACAACAAACCATTAATCCAACCATATATAAATCATATAAACCACACCACAAATAGTTATGAGAAAAATCCCCGAGGTAAGCTCCCTTTACCTGTTGAAGATTCGAACTAAGGGTTTCAAATAATTCTCGATTTGATCCGGTTTCCTCCGTCGGCTTTAGGTCAAACCAACCCGATCGATTCCTTCATAGCAATTGCAACCAAAATAAATCAAATCAAACAACAACACTCTTAAATCAATAGGGGTGGAGGGTTAGAGCCACCCAATTTTCTAGGTTAGGAAACTTAAAATTTGATTAACTTAGGGATTTATGATCCATAAGTTACTTAAGCATGATTAATCACTTTAACCATGATTACGAACTAAGAATCATGAACTATACCCATCTAGTTCCAAGAACTAGGGTTTCGGCCAAGGTCTGAGTTTGGAGTTAGAAATCTCTAAAATTTCTAAACTCTTGGATTTAATCAACATACAAAACCTAGAGTTAGATTCAAGTGTTACAAACAACTTTTGAATCATAAAACCAACAAGTGCTCATACCTAGGGTTTCGGTTTTGATGAGATCAAATAGGCTTAAGTTTGATTTTTGATCTTCTACATACTTGAATACAAGAATTATCAAGATATAATCATGAATCAAGACATGAAATTGAAACAAAACCTAAGAACACAAGTTTGACCTAGGTTCGGCCCAGTCCAGATTTTAGGGAAAGAAATTTCTCATGATCTTGTGCTTCTAGATGATGAAAATAGAGATGATTATAAGATCATAGCAATTGGTTTCATGTCAAAAGGATTTTTCTAGAATTAGTTTTGAATTTTTGAATCTAGCTTCAAGAACTTTAAATAAATGAAGAACATGTTGATCAAAGGCATAAACTCAAGAATCTTATGAAGAGAAAAGCTTAGAATAGAAAGATTAAGAGATAATACCTCTTGATGATCAAAGAAAATGATGATTTGGATGATGTTCTTCAAGGTTTTCTTATGGTGTTCTTAAGAAACTTAAGGAAGAAGATGAAAATAGTTAGGGTTTTAGAACAGTTTCAGTATTTTGGGTAGATCTCTCAACATACTTATCCGTTTTGGATGATCTTTATGTCGTTGGAAAGAAGAGAGAAAGATGAACAACTTTCATGTTGAAAGTGTTTCGAGATTCAAAATAGAAACTGGTCAGAATTTCCAATCAAAATCTGGCGAATTATGAGCTCCAAAGAACATGAAAATGGAAAAATGCCTTAAGGAAGAAGACAACTTACTTAAATGAATCAAAAACCCAAACTTAATGAAGAAGGCATTGGAGCCGTGAGGATGGGGCAAGGTTTGGTCAATTTGTCCAATGGCATTTGGTAGAAATTGTCATATAAAGACAAGGGCATTTTGGTCATTTCATAGGAAAATTTAATGTTGCCATAAATGTGCCATTATGGCCATTTATGATAGGATAAACTCGTCATAAATGCTCGTCAAGTCGGTCAATCCAATGTCTACTCTTTCGTTGCCGGCTTCGATTCATCGACTCGAGGCTCTGCCAGGAGACATCTCGGCGTATAGCCGCAACAAATGTAATCTTTTAATTTTTTACCAAAATTTTCAAAACATCCAATAACGTAGTAAATATGATAAAAACATTTTCATCTCGATTCCACGACTCAAATTAGGTCTCATGAGCGATAGGCTTTTCTTGTCGGTGAAAACCTGAGAGAGCGAAAAACTACACGAATTTTCAACCAAAAACTTCCCGTAACCTTATGAAAATAAGTATAACAAGGAAATGACCTTGGTTTATCCAAAATCATTTTCTAAGTCTCGGATAAAAATATAATATTTATATATTTATTCCGAGAAATAGAAGCGGCGAATCGGGGTTACATCAATCACCCTTTACTTTAGTTGTTAAAAGAACTGAAGTTAAAGGTTCATGTTTAACGTCTTGAGTTGTTAAAAGAAGCGAAGTTAAAGGTTCACTTTGCGTCGATTGTTTAAGAAGCGGCGTTAAAAGTGGCTCACTAAAAATCAATCACCTTTTACTTGATTGTTAAAAGACCGGAAGTTAAAAGGTTCACTTGGAACGTCAGTTGTTTAAGCGGCGTTAAAAGTGGCTCACTAAAAAATCAATCACCTTTTACTTGATTGTTAAAAAAAGCCGAAGTTAAAAGGTTCACTAACGTCGATTGTTTAAAGAAGCCGGCGTTAAAAGTGGCTCACTAAAAAACAATAACCTTTTACTTAAGTTGTTAAAAGACCCGAAGTTAAAAGGTTCACTTTAACGTCAGTTGTTTAAAGAAGCGGCGTTAAAAGTGGCTCACTAAAAAATCAATCACCTTTTACTTGATTGTTAAAAGAAGCTGAAGTTAAAAGGTTCACTTTTGTCGATTGTTTAAGAAGCGGCGTTAAAAGTGGCTCACAAAAAATCAATCACCTTTTACTTGATTGTTAAAAAAGCGAAGTTAAAGGTTCACAACTCGGTTGTTTAAAAAGCGGCGTTAAAAGTGGCTCACTAAAAAATCAATCACCTTTTACTTGATTGTTAAAAAAGCGAAGTTAAAAGGTTCACTTTACGTCGTTGTTTAAAGCGGCGTTAAAAGTGGCTCACTAAAAAATCAATCACCTTTTACTTGATTGTTAAAAGAAGCCGAAGTTAAAAGGTTCACTTTTACGTCGATTGTTTAAAAACGGCGTTAAAAGTGGCTCACTAAAAATCAATCACCTTTTACTTGATTGTTAAAAGAGCGAAGTTAAAGGTTCACTTTTAACGTCGATTGTTTAAAAAGCGGCGTTAAAAGTGGCTCACTAAAAAATCAATCACCTTTTACTTGATTGTTAAAAGCGAAGTTAAAGGTTCACTTTAACGTCAGTTGTTTAAAAGCGGCGTTAAAAGTGGCTCACTAAAAATCAATCACCTTTTACTTGATTGTTAAAAAAGCGAAGTTAAAAGGTTCACTACGTCGATTGTTTAAGAAGCGGCGTTAAAAGTGGCTCACTAAAAAATCAATCACCTTTTACTTGAGTTGTTAAAAAACGAAGTTAAAAGGTTCACTTTGCGTCGAGTTGTTTAAAAACGGCGTTAAAAGTGGCTCACTAAAAAATCAATCACCTTTTACTTCATTGTTAAAAGACCGAAGTTAAAAGGTTCCCTTAACGTCGATTGTTTAAAGAAGCGGCGTTAAAAGTGGCTCACAAAAAAATCAATCACCTTTTACTTGGTTGTTAAAAGAGCGAAGTTAAAAGGTTCACTTTTAACGTCGATTGTTTAAAGAAGCGGCGTTAAAAGTGGCTCACTAAAAATCAATCACCTTTTACTTGATTGTTAAAAGAACGAAGTTAAAAGGTTCACTTTTACGTCGATTGTTTAAAAGCGGCGTTAAAAGTGGCTCACTAAAAAATCAATCACCTTTTACTTGATTGTTAAAAGACCGAAGTTAAAAGGTTCCCTTAGCGTCGTTGTTTAAAAGCGGCGTTAAAAGTGGCTCACTAAAAAATCAATCACCTTTTACTTGATTGTTAAAAGAACTGAAGTGAAAAGGTTCACTTTTAACGTCAGTTGTTTAAAAAGCGGCGTTAAAAGTGGCTCACTAAAAAATCAATCACCTTTTACTTGAGTTGTTAAAAGGCTGAAGTTAAAAGGTTCACTTTACGTCGAGTTGTTTAAAAGCGGCGTTAAAAGTGGCTCACTAAAAATCAATCACCTTTTACTTGATTGTTAAAAGAGCGAAGTTAAAGGTTCCTTTTAACGTCGGTTGTTTAAAAAGCGGCGTTAAAAGTGGCTCACTAAAAAATCAATCACCTTTTACTTGGTTGTTAAAAAAGCGAAGTTAAAAGGTTCACTTTAACGTCGAGTTGTTTAAAAAGCCGGCGTTAAAAGTGGCTCACTAAAAAATCAATCACCTTTTACTTCAGTTGTTAAAAGCTGAAGTTAAAAGGTTCACTTTTAACGTCGGTTGTTTAAAAAGCGGCGTTAAAAGTGGCTCACTAAAAAATCAATCACCTTTTACTTGATTGTTAAAAAGCTGAAGTTAAAAGGTTCATTTTACGTCGATTGTTTAAAAAGCGGCGTTAAAAGTGGCTCAAAAAAATCAATCACCTTTTACTTGAGTTGAAAAGAAGCTGAAGTTAAAAGGTTCACTTACGTCGAGTTGTTTAAAGAACGGCGTTAAAAGTGGCTCACTAAAAAATCAATCACCTTTTACTTGAGTTGTTAAAAGAACTGAAGTAAAATTGTTTAAAGCGGCGTTAAAGTGGCTAAAAAAATCAATCACCTTTTACTTGTTGTTAAAGAACTGGAGTTAAAAGTGTCGGTTGTTTAAAAGCGGCGTTAAAAAATCAATCACCCCCTTTACTTCAGTTGCTAAAAGAACCGAAGTTAAAAGGTTCACTTTACGTCAGTTGTTTAAAGAAGCGGCGTTAAAAGTGGCTCACTAAAAAAATCAATCACCTTTTACTTGATTGTTAAAAGCGAAGTTAAAAGGTTCACTTTTAACGTCGAGTTGTTTAAAAAGCCGGCGTTAAAAGTGGCTCACTAAAAAATCAATCACCTTTTACTTGATTGTTAAAAGAACTGAAGTTAAAAGGTTCACTTTTGCGTCAGTTGTTTAAAGAAGCGGCGTTAAAAGTGGCTCACTAAAAAATCAATCACCTTTTACTTGATTGTTAAAAGAACTGAAGTTAAAAGGTTCACTTTGCGTCGGTTGTTTAAAGAACGGCGTTAAAATTGGCTCACTAAAAAATCAATCACCTTTTACTTTAGTTGTTAAAAGAACTGAAGTTAAAAGGTTCACTTTTACGTCGATTGTTTAAAGAAGCGGCGTTAAAAGTGGGTCACTAAAAATCAATCACCTTTTACTTGATTGTTAAAAAGAACTGAAGTTAAAGGTTCACCTTTGCGTCAGTTGTTTAAAGAACTGACGTTAAAAGTGCCTCCCTAGAAAATCAATCACCTTTTACTTCAGTTGTTTAAAGAACTGAAGTTAAAAGGTTCACTTTTAACGTCAGTTGTTTAAAGAAGCGACTTTAAAAGTGGCTCACAAAAAAATCAGTCACCTTTTACTTCAGTTGTTAAAAGAACTGAAGTTAAAAGGTTCACTTTTAACGTCAGTTGTTTAAAGAAGCGACTTTAAAAGTGGCTCACAAAAAAATCAGTCACCTTTTACTTCAGTTGTTAAAAGAACTGAAGTTAAAAGGTTCACTTTTAACGTCAGTTGCTTAAAAGCCGGCGTTAAAAACTAGCTCACTAAAAAATCAATCACCTTTTACTTCAGTTGTTAAAAACTGAAGTTAAAAGGTTCACTTTAACGTCGATTGTTTAAAAAGCGGCGTTAAAAAGCCACTAGTAAAAATCAATCACCTTTCAGTTGTTAAAGAAGCTGAAGTTAAAAGGATCCCCCTTAAGGTTGTTTAAAGAGCGGCGTTAAAAGTGGCTCACTAAAAAATCACCTTTACTTGATTGTTAAAAAAAAATAAATCACCTTTACTTCAGTTGTTAAAGAACCGACGTTAAAGGTAAAAATCAATCACCTTTACCTTGATTGTTAAAATAAGCGAAGTAAGTTGTTTAAAGAACTGACGTTAAAAGTGGCTCACTAGAAAATCAATCACCTTTTACTTGAGTTGTTAAAAGAACTGAAGTTAAAAGGTTCACTTTTAACGTCAGTTGTTTAAAGAACTGGCGTTAAAAGTGGCTCACTAAAAATCAATCACCTTTTACTTCAGTTGTTAAAAGAACCGAAGTTAAAAGGTTCACTTTTAACGTCAGTTGTTTAAAGAACGGACGTTAAAAGTGGCTCACTAAAAAATCAATCACCTTTTACTTCAGTTGTTAAAGAACTGTGCTTTAAACACAAAAAATTCTCCAAAATTGTAAAAACTCAGATTAAGGGGTGAAACCAATTTCTATATTCTTATTTTTACTTCTCCTGACATACTAAAATCTTGTGGAAAAAAAAATCTCGAAACACCATTTTCTGTACTGGACAGAATCTATGTCTTTATTACCATATAGAGTTTATTTCATCTTTGTAGATTAAACTTGTGTTTATGAGTATTATTCAACATGATCATGACAAGGAGAAACTCCTATGTACTATCAGAGATACTAGATTAATGATTGGAAAAGTTTGAGAAACTTTTATGTATTTTCATGAAAAGTAGAAAACTCTAAGTGTTTTGTTATATGTACTTTGAGGTTTTCCAAAGTGATCATGGATTTGGGCTCATGATGTATAAAGGATGCTAGATCGAGAAAGAGAGATTGGAAAAGTTTAGAAAACCTTGCTACTAATTTTACTCAAAAAGAGGCCCGAATGGTAGTGTTTGGCCTAAAAGGAGTATTTGATTTTCATTTTCAAGTAGTCGGGTTTCAAGCTCTTACACAGGTATGAGATCTTAACCTTGAAAGAGATTGGAAAATTTAAGACAATCCTGGCTCCTATTTTGGGGATGGTGGCAAAACCACTAAGTTTGATGACTTAGTGGGATTCTTGATTCAAACTTGTTAAACTTTAGTGTTTAAGAACTCCTAGCACTTAAAGATCATAAATCCATAGGATTACGTGATTTTGAAACCTTAATCCAAAACCATTATTTGTAAGCCAAGACCTATGCCTTGTGGCTAGTGTTCTTTGATTAAGATCTAACCTATGGTTTCATGTGTGTAACCTTAGATTCATTCTTATTGTGGACGTTCGTGATCCTTAGTTTTCGTAGTCAGAACCACTTATCGTCTTTTGAGGTAAGGATTTCCGAAGATATTCAATAGCTGTATGCATGTGTGTATTTGATTAATTATTTACTTGGCATTGTTTGTTGAGTTCTTTGGATTATACGAAATGTTATTTATTATATGAAGTTGAACTATATCGTTATATATGTTGAGATGTATAACTTTCTACGATGAAGCTGTGATATTGGCATTGGTATGAATATATATGTGTACATACTCATTGTTGTTTGAGTTTGCTAATAGGACGTGTGTGCATTGCTCAATCATTAATAAGGATTAAAAACCTTAATAGCTTTGAAGATGAAAGGATGGGTGTTCTTTTCCAAAAAGCTTGAATGTTTAAAGTACTTGTTTTATGTGACAATATAGTTTTAGTGATTTCTAGAATGCAAGAGAAAACCACTCATCGAACTATGTGTTTTAAGTAGCTTCGAAAATATTTTCAATATCCTATTGGGGATTTTCAAGTTTAAAGTGTTTAAGCGTTTATAAAGGATTTTCAAAAGAAAAGGTTTTCACCCAAATGATTTAGAAACTTTTCGATAGCCGGCATAGGTTATCGGTGATTGATTCAGCTGTTTTTCGTCAAATGAAGATAAGTACCAAAAGAATGGGAATCTGGGCGTGAGGCGTCGCCTCTGGTTTTCCATGTATGCGTGATCTTGGATCGGTGTTAATTCGGAGGCCATCAAAGTCCTATTCGTAATGTTATGGACTTCAAAAATTGTTGGAATCGAGGACGATTCGTTACGTTCCGTTGTTGTAGGCTATTGTCCTTAGCACTTGATAGAGTAAAACATGACTAAAAATATAATGATTTCCATTACCTGGCTTGAAGCTGCGTTGATGCAGGTGTTGTGATTGAGCATTTAATTTATGTGTCCTATGTTTCTAAGTTTTTTTCAGTGATGGGAAATAATGTTAAGTCAGTGGCTTTGAGCTTTGGCGGTGAGATATTTACAGAAAAACCTTAAAAGGAAAGTTTTTATTCATATGCATTTCATAGCCAGGGCGTGCCTTTGCTTGTGAGGATACCGGCCGGGTATCGAGAGTCGATCACATTGCTAGGCTGTTTCGTTGTGGAGCATGTGGCGTTGTAATCACCAAGAGGCACAATTACTCGGGGATGCGGTGGCTTGCGGCCGTGGGCGAGCTTGATAGCTATCTCTAGTGACAACATGGTGTTGTGATCTCGTAAAGTTAGGATGAAGACACCTGATATTAAATATGCATTACACATTTTCAAAAAGCCCGGTTGTACGGGCTTGAGGACCCACTTGATATAACACTTTGTTATATTATGATGATTATGCATGCTTCTTGTTGATCTGATTTCGTTGTTGCATGTATCATGTATATGATTTGTTGTAGGATATATCTTATGACGGTATCTCATTCTTGCATGTCTGTATGTTCTTTTATTTTCTGCATCTTAGGGCATCAAAGCCATGCTTTAGATGGACCCTGCTTGTCCTGCTTGTGCACGAGGTCACAGGACGAGAGACTTTTGGCCGAAGTAGGCGAGTTGGGAATTGGAGGAGGATGGGCCAGCGAATCGCGACTAAAATGACGTCCTCAGAGGCCCGATCACTTGCTCACCCGAGCTAATATACATTGGAGGCACATTGGGAGGATCCTTCCGGTGGAATCGGGGCGTGATTCTTCCGCCATGGTTGTACTGAACACGTACAGAAGTCGGTCTCGCTGCCTCGCGTTGAGCTCACTTGGAGGCCGGAGAGAGGAGGAGCCGTGGAGGAAGATCCAAGAAGATCCTGAAGAGGATCCCACGAGGAGCCTCGTGGTGGTAGGCAGCCCGGGTGGGATGAGGAGCTCGAGCGGGTTATCACCACCTGGATATTGAGGAGATGTCCGCGTTGGATGACGGAGGAGAGGTGATTGGCCGGAGTAGGAGACCCTTGCCAGCAGAGGCGTTTATGGTCTCACTCAGTGTTGTGACACCTTCCCAGTCGTCATATTAGTTACCCGTTTCTTTGAAATAAAACTTAATTTGCTAGTTACTTTCGAGAAGAAATAATGTTTTCCTCTGCAATCCATCTTTACAAAATATGAGCAGTAATTTTTTTCCTTTTCCTTTTAACCTCGCAATAACCATAGCAATCGAATCACAACTTTTTCACAATGTGCTGAAATCTTTAACTATCTTTATCAATATATTTTACACCTAAATCATATCAATTATTACTCTCGAAACACAATACTTATAATAGGACCTAGTTGGAAGTGTTAACTAACGGAAACCCTACGGTAATAGGAGGCGTGCAACATGCTTCCAACTAAATGACCTTCTTAACTGCTTGTAGGGTTAGTACCCCGCATACGTCTCGTCATAGGTTTGTAAGGGTGGGGGCGTAATATCTGATTTAACAAAATAACTAAATGCTCGCACATGAAGACACACACACAACCATACACATCTCAATTATAGCATCTGAGTTTACCAGTTGATTCCCCCGAACATCCCAACTTATTTAAAAAACTATCATGTTTCCTTTATCCCTCCTTCAACATTCCCACTTAATCTCGTAGAAATATCTTCCAACAATATGATAAATTAATCGAACTCAAAATAGTTACGAGCATGACCCACCCAGGCGCCACAGTCATAGACCTCGTGCAACCTGTAATCACAAACGTACCTGAATCCCGGGCCTCGGCCACGAGCCTTGCAGTCACAAACCACACGGTCTCTGGGCAGTCCCCAGTTTCCCACTGGGCCACGCTCACGAACCCACGATCACAGGGCCGCCGTCACGGGCCACGGTCACGGAGCCCACGATCACGAACACGCAGTCAAAATACGAGGCCCACCGTGACCATAGACACGCAGTCTCACCGAGACACCCCGCAGTCAAAATACGAGCCCTGACCATAGACACGCGATCAAAAATACGAGCACGTACGCCGTGCATGGAAAAACTTTTCTAATTTCTTGACACTTTTCTTTGTGCTCAATCTTTCTTTGCGAAGCTCAAATAGCTTTGACTCCTGCAGTTTTAACCATCTTTAAAACTTTTA
>JAUPTC010003895.1:0-10729 GCA_030762895.1 Sophora flavescens
GCGGGGAGATATGGATAGTTAACTGCGTTGGTTTTTGGAGTTTACCCCCGATGGTCCCTTGGCCTCGGAGCCTTCTTTTGATCCTTATGCCCGATTTTCCCCAGTCAGTGTGATGAAAATCTTTCACTTACCTCTTGATTTTTGTAACAATGTGAGTTGGCCAGTTCGATAAGGCACATTGTGTAACCAAGAAACCTAAGACCCAGGTGGGCCTTTGTCGATTGATATGATTGATGTTTATTCACATGTTCTGAGTGTTCATCATTGTTTCTTAACTACCGCTTACAAAAAAAAAACAAGTACCCTTTTTTGTAACCCTTCTAACAAAGGTTATATTTCCGAAAGCGACCGGCGTTTTAAATAAGTTTCTTTTCCGCAAATGAGTAACCATGTGATGCCAGGTTTTAGGGTGTCACATTAGTTGGTATCAGAGCTAGTCGAGTCCTTCGGGAATGTTTGGGTTTAGGTCTGTTGTGTTGAAGTTGTGTTTTCTCTGACTGGATATTGTTTGAATTACCTCCTTGAGGTAATGTGTGATGAACCGTAGTTCACCCCCCTTTTCTGGATGACATCTGACTGCTTGTGTGGTAAAGGTCAGTATGAACCAAAGAGGTGCTCGTGGAGGTGGACGAGGTGACGGAGGAATGGATTTTGCTGCCCAAGCACTGGCCGACGTGGCTGCGGCCATAGCGCTCCAAACGACAAATCTGCGCCCCGAGAACCAACAAGAGCAGAAGAGGGAGAACAAGCGGCAGAAGGAAGGCATCTCGACGCTTTCCGCATCGCGAATCCGTCGCGATTTGATGGAGACGTGGATCCGATTAAGGCTGACCTTTGGATTCGGGGAGCTAGAAAAGATCTTCGACCTGGTACACACTCGAGAGAATCTAAGGTACCTTATTCAGTGTTCCGATTAGTGGGAGATGCTTGAAGTCTTGGTGGAGGGCACCAGGCGGTTGTTGGGAGGCTGAGCACCGAGCGATCACACAGGGGAGTATTTCGTGGCAAGTTTTTAGACAAATACTTTCCTCGCAGTGCAGAGAAGAGAAGGAGCGAGGAATTCATGAGGCGAGTCAGCGAGACCTGACAGTAGGGGAGTATGCGGCAAGGTTTGAATCCCTTGCCAAGTATTTCCGTTTCTTCCAAGACAATCCCAGTGAGGAATGGAAGTGTGAACAATTTGAAGCCGGTTTGCGCTTTGAGATTAAGGAATCAGTATTGCCATTGGAGATCAGGAACTTCCAAGCACTAGTGGAGAAGTGCCGGAAAGTTGAGATGATGCGCAGAGGAAGGGATAACAAGGGGAAGCGCAGGGAGGACCTGTTCGTCCTAAGAGCCGAGTCAAGGGCGAAGCGGAACCCAGAGGGAAGCCGTGTCACGGGCGTCTAGCTACTAACCAGAAACCGCGAGCTCATCCCAATGTTTCGGGGACGGAAGTGGAGGCCGGAGAAACAACGAACAAGGCCAAGAGAGGAGATGTTACGGTGTGGAGATCCGAGCCACATGGCAAATACTTGTCCAAAGAAGGACCACAAGTGTAACAAGTGTGGCCTTGTGGGACACTTAGCGAAGGTATGTCATGCACCCAAGAGAGAGCATCATGTCAACCATACTAGGATGAACAAGCCAACCGTTAAGGGAAGAGTGTATACCATGAGTGGTGCTGAGGCATCAAACTCCGATGATCTCGTGCAAGGTAAGTGTGACATTGCTGGTAATCTTTTGACTGTACTTTTCGATTCAGGCGCAACTCATTCTTTTATCTCGATGGATCGTGTGAAAATTCTAAAATTCACTGTTTCTTCCTTACCATATAATCGATTGTTTCTACCCCATTCCTGAACTGTGGCCAGATTAATCCTGGTTTGCTTAAACTGTCCTATCATTGTTCGGAATAGACATTTTCTTGTAAACTTGATCATTTTGCCTTTAGTACATTTAGATGTAATCTTAGGCATGGATTGGTTATCTTCCAACCATATCCTAATAGATTGTGCTCGAAAACCTTAATCTTTAGGGAGGAGATTTACGGATCTTTTATCTGCTAGTCGTGTAAGAGCTTCTTTGAAAGAAGGAGCTCAAGGTTACATGTTACTGTTTTCCTTGGACGTCGAGGGCGAGTATGACTTGGATTCCATACACTGTCGTTCGAGAGTTTCGGAGGTTTTTCCCGAGGATGTACCCGGATTGCCCCTGTTCGGGAGATCGAGTTCGCGATTGATCGACTCAGAGCAGGACCAATATCTATGGCACCATATCGTATGTCGCCATCAAAATTAGAAACCTTGAAGGACCAACTTGAGGAGGCTGATGAGGAAGGAGTTTATACGACCCTAGTGTGTCACCATTGGGGGAGCTCAATCCTACTAGTAAGGAAGAAGGATGGAGCTGCTAGAGCGTGCGTGGACTTTCGTCGACTAAACAAAGTAGCGATTAAAAACAGATATCCTCTTCCAAGGATCGATGATCTTATGGATCGATTACGTGGAGCGGCGAGTATTTTCAAAGATCGATCTGCGGTCGAGGATACCACCAGATCCGAGTAAAAGCGGAAGATGTTCCTAAGACAGCGTTTCGAACACGCTATGGGCATTATGAGTATTTGGTGATGCCGTTTGGGGTAGCGAATGCACCTGCTATATTCATGGACTATATGAATAGGATCTTTCGTCCCTTTTTGGATCGGTTCGTAGTCATCTTCATTGATGACATGCGATCTATTCTCCGGACAAGGAGACCCATCTTGAGCATCTTAGCATTGTTCTTGAGATCCCGAGAGCTTGACTCTATGCGAAACCGGAGAAGTGTGAATTTTGGTTGGAGCAAGTTCAATTCTTGGGGCACGTAATATCCCATGAAGGAATCTTTGTGGATCCAACGAAGGTCGAGGCTGTTTTGGAATGGGAAAGGCCAACAACGGCAACGGAAATCCGTAGTTTTGTAGGTTTGGTAAGCTACACGGAGATTCATTGAAGGATTTTCCAAGATTGTAGGACCTCTCACTCGGTTGTGGCGTAAGGACCAAACATTCGTGTGGACCGAAGCCTGTGAGAAAAGCTTCCAAGAACTAAAAAGGAGATTGACCACCTCACCGGTATTGATCCTACCCGATCCCAAGGAATCTTTTGAAGTTTCTTGTGATGCTTCGCATCGGGGTTTTGGGCCGTGTGTCTGATGCAAAATCGGAAAGTGGTGGCTTATGCTTCGGCGGTTGAAGATTCATGAGAGGAACTATCCGGCCTGCACGATTTAGAACTAGCTCTTGTGGTTTTCGCTTTAAAGATCTCCGGAGACATTACTTGTATGGAGCTACTTTTAATGTTTTAGGTGACCATAAGAGCTTGAAGTACTTGTTTAATCGAAGGAATTGAATATGCGTCGAGAGCGTTGGTTAGAATTCCCGAAGGATTATGATTTTCAACTACAGTATCACCCTGGAAAGGCAAATGTAGTGGCTGATGCTTTGAGCAGAAAGACAATTCACGCATCAGCCGATGATGGTCAAAGAATATGAAGCTCTGGAAAAATTCCGAGATCTAAGTTTGTTAGTGGAAAGTACACGGAAAATTATGTATCGAACAGGATCACCGTGTCAAATGGACTAATGGAGCAGATAAAGGAGAAGCAAGAGAGATCGGTATCTCTGACAGAAAAGAGACTTGGTACGCCAAGGAGCTCTGTCAAAATTTAGAGAAGGAACAGATGGAATTTTGAGGTTTGGCGAGAGAATCGTGTACTGATGATGCTGAGCTAAGAAAGCTGATTTTAGAAGAGGCTCACAATAGTAGGTTGAGTATGCACCCAGGGGCCACCAAGATGTATCAAGATCTTAAGAAATTATATTGGTGGTATAGAATGAAGAGAGATGTAATGGAGTACGTCGCTTCTTGTGTTATATGTAAAAAAGCCAAAGTGGAACACCCAGAGACCAGCGAGAATGTTACGGTCCTTAGATATTCCAGAAGGGAAATGGGATGGAATCTCAATGGATTTCGTGACCAGTTTGCCAAGGACTAAGAAGGGGTATGAGGCTATATGGGTAATAGTGGACCGACTGACTAAGTCAGCTCACTTTTTGCCAATCAATATGAGGTACTCTATGGAGAAGTTAACCCGACTGTACATCGGAGAGATTGTTAGGCTGCATGGTGTGCCTTCAAGCATTGTCTCGAGCCGAGACCCGTGATTTACATCGAGGTTTTGGCCGAGTTTGCAAGAATCACTTGGAACGAAACTTCCGATTGAGTTCCGCATATCATCCACGAGACGGATGGGCAATCGGAAAGAACAATCCAGTCACTCGAGGATTTGCTTGAGGGCTTGTGTTTTGGATGATGTCGGAAGTTGGGATGAGTCCCTACCGTTGATAGAATTTACCTACAATAATAGCTTCCATTCAAGCATTGGAATGGCACCTTATGAGGCCTGTGTGGTCGGCGATGTCGAACGCCTTTGTGTTGGTACAAGGATGGTGAAATTTTGCTATTAGGTCCATACTTCGTGCAACAAACAACGGAAAACGTGAAGATGATCCAGGATAAAATGAGGGCAACTTCGGAGCCGACAAAAAGAGCTACGCGGACAAGAGACGACGACCTCTAGAGTTTGAGGATGGCGAACATGTATTCTTGAGAGTCACTCCAACGACCGGGATTGGCGAGTACTAAAGTCCAGAAAGCTTACGCCAAGTTCATTGGACCCTACCAAATTCTTCGTCGTGTAGGTCCGATGGCTTATAAAATATCTTTACCACCCTTTCTTTCCAATATCCATGATGTTTTTCATGTCTCCCCGATTGGAAAATACATTCCTGATCCATCACATATCATAAAGCCTGATAAAGTACAATTAAAAGAGAACCTGTCCTTTGTGACTTCGCCGACACGAATCGTGGATAGGATGACAAAGCAGCTCAGAGGTAAACAAATTCCGTTGGTCAAAGTCATCTGGAATGAGACGACCGGAGAAGCAACGTGGGAGGCTGAGGACAAGATGAAGTTGCAGTACCCTGAGTTATTTCAAGGTACGAAATTTCGAGGACGAAATTCTTTTTAGAGGGGTAGAGTTGTAACACCCTGTTTTTCATATACTTCTTTATCGGTAAATAATGCTTTAATGTATTTATTTTTGATAAAATCCAGAAGGTGATTTTATTTAAAATAAAATCATTTTCTTGTGATGTTTTACCATATGAAGCCCCAATAAAATTTTCAGTCGAAAATTCAGACAAAAACCGGTCTGAGTTCTCACTACCGGTACAAGTTCACTGAGCCAGAAACAAAATTTTAATTCGTGAACGAGACAATTAGTGTTTTTATGATGTTTTATGTGGATTGGTAAATTCTCGAAATTTTGTTGTCCGGGAATAAAATATAATATTTTATCCGGGCGAAACCTTCAGAAAATACGATCGGATGTGCAACCGGTTACGTATTTACACAGTTAAATGAACCCTAAAGAAGGAGAAAAGACTTGATGGGAATCTCATTTAATGTTATGACATGCCTAATGGAAAAGAAAATCCTACTTACACTTCATAATCTTACTTTTCACTTTCTCTCTCCAATCACATCACATCACATTAACTCTTAATCCATTCTTCAAGAAACTCAACTTCCTTCTCCTTCTTCCCCTTCAAGGCCGTGCACTTCCTCCCATCCCTCTATAAATAGCACTTATCAAACTCATTTAAACACTTTCTTCTTCTACTTCATCTTAAGCTTTCATCTTTTCACTTCAAGCTTCCAAAGCTCTTGTTTTTACTCTTCTTTTCACCAAGTGTTATTCATTAAAGTTGTTCCTCTTGTTTAGGGTAATACTCTCATGTATTCTTTTCTTTAAAAACTTCATCTTTTTCTAAAGTTTCTCCTTCATGTTATTTATGAGCTTTTATCTTCAAAAATCTCTCAAAAATGGTAGAAAACTCCTTTTGAGTTGAAACCAATTTCTATAGCCTTGTATTTACTTGTAGTTTAACATACTAAAAGGTTGTGTAAAACAAAGATTCCTAACCTCTACTTCTTAATGAGGCCGAACCATACCTATGGTTTTGATGGATTTTGTTTCAACTTTTACAAGTGTGAGTTTGTAATTAAAGATTTGTTTTTCCAAAATGATCATTGACCAAGGCTCCTTTATGTTAAAGGATGCTATGTCTAAAGTGATTGGAAAGTTTCAAGATTTGTTTCCCAAAATGATCATAGACCAAGGCTCCTTTATGTTAAAGGATGCTATGTCTAAAGTGATTGGAAAGTTTAAAGATTTTACTCTACTTTATGTCATTTACTTTTATGTCACTCATGTTTATGCCATTTACATTATGTTATTTACTTTATGTCATTTATATTTATGCCATTTACTTTATGTCATTTATATTTATGCCATTTACTTAAAGTCATTTACTTTATGTCATTTATATTCATGCCATTTACTTTAAGTCATTTACCTTATGCCATTTATATTTATGCTAATTACTTTATGTCATTTACATTACGTCATTTACTTTATGCCATTTATATTTATGTTATTTACATTATGCCATTTACTTTATGCCATTTATATTTACGCCATTTACTTTAAGATATTATACTTTAATTATTTATAATCATATGGTGTTTCCAAGATGATCAAGACTCAAGCTCCATAAGTTTTTGGATGCTAAAAGAGTCTAAGAGATTGAAAACCCCTAAGGATGGCCGAACCTTAAAGGTTATGGACCTAGGGTGTTTCGTTTTTCATTTATCCAAAGTGATCAAGGTTTTGAGCTCCTTACTATTAATGGATGCTAAACCAAAGAGATTGGAAATTTTAAATGTTCCTAGCCTATTTTATTGATCAAGGCCGAATCTCCATCAAGGTGTAACTTGGTGGGATTTTTGTTCAACTTTGTTTTGAGTAATCATGTTTTAAACTCTTAGCACTTGCGGATCATAAATCCCTAAGTTGCATGTGTTTTGGAAACTTCAAACCCTAAGTTCTTGATTGAGTTCTAATCCTTTGAACCTTGTGTCTTGAAACCTAGACTTGACTCCTAACCAACCTTGAAGAACGTCTGAGAAGCCGTTTATTTTCTTAAAATTTCCTTACCTTCTTAAGGTAAGAGGGGATTTCCTAAAGATATTCAATGACTGTATGCATGTGTGTAGGTGTTTAACTGGATACTTATATGATGATTGAGCTTACTTGATTATTTTATGTACTTAAACTGTTGTGCTATTATCGATGATTGAATTGTACTTGTTCTAAATGATATAATGCATACATGTGATGAAATGCTTTCAACTGTGAGATTGCCATTACACTCGATGATATACCATTGTTGTTGATTGAAAGTTTGCTAAGCCAGACGTGCGTCTGTGCTCAACCATAATAAGGATTAAAAACCTTAATAAGCTTTGAATATGAAGGGATTGGTGTTCTTTTCCAAAAGCTCTTTAAACTTAAAGTACTTGTTTTAAATGTTGAAATGATTTTGGTGTACTATTATATACAAGAGGAAAATCCTTTTCGAACTATGTGTTTTCAAGTGAAAACTTTCAAGATTATTTGGCAATATCCTATTGGGGGAAATATTTCAAAGATAAAAGAATTTCAAAGATGCTTTATAAAAGATTTTCAAAGAAAAGGTTTTCCTAAACATTTTAGAAACTTTCCGATAACCTGGATAGGTTATCGAGGATTCGGTTTTGGATTTGTTTTTCACTGAACAAAAAATAAGTACTTATGAAAGCGAATCTAGTACGCGAGACGTCGCCTCTAGTATTCAGTGATGTGCACGTGATCTTGGATCAGTGTTAATTCGGGACTACGAGCCCTGGTTATGATATTAGGGACTTGGGTCCTAATCACGTTGTGTTGGACTGTGTCTTCTGACCGCGTGTGATGATTATAATTAAAGGTGAAGGTTGTTTTCTACGACCACAACCCTTGACTGCGGCCACGGTCTTGGGCATTGTGATTGAGCATTCGGACTATGAGTCCTATGTTTCTGAGTTCTCAAGTGATGGGGAAATGATGATTAAGTCGTGAGCTTTGAGCAACGACAGTGAAAAGAATGAACACAAAGAAATCCTTTCAATAAAATATTTTATCATGTGCATTTCCCCAAGCAGACGTGCTATTGATGATTAAATCAGATACAAAGATGGTATCTGGGAGTCTGTCCATGTAAACCGAGTGAAGAGGCACATGTGGCGTTGCCGATCCCTGAGACCTTAATGCATGAGGGTAAGGGGTAAGCGCCCGAGGTGGGCTAGAGCTTGACCAACTCTATCTTCTCCAGTGATAACATGGTGTTGTGATCTCATGAGATTAAGTTAGAGCCTGATATTGAAGTGCCATGCATCTTTTCGAAAGATTGGTCATGCGGGTTTGATGCCCTTTGATATAACACCGATATATTGCGAATATGCATGATTTAGCTGCGTATATGATTCCGTGATGTATGTATCATGTGTATGGTTGTTGTGGGATATATCTTATGACGGTATCTCACTCTTGCACAAATGTATGCTTGTTCTTTTCTCTTTGCTTTGGGAACGTACGTACTCTTAGATGGATCCCGAAGTCCCTCCGCACCAACGAGTTCGAATAATGAGGTCTTCGACCATCTTTCGGGGCAGCGGGGAGTTGGACCATTCACGAAGGAGCAACAAGCTGCGACCTACCAGGGACCAATCATGGACGACGGAGACTAATGCAAATGGAGTGCCTATACGGAGGATCCACACAATCGAGTCTCGGACCAGTGGCACTTCCCACCTCCATGGTTCTACCTCCACACTCTGCAGGCCACCGGACTTCTTCACGAGCACTTTGACCCAGTCGCACCAATCGAAGAAGATCCGGTGGAGGAGGAGGATCCCAGAAGAGGATCCCCGGAGGAAGACCCAAACGATTCGTAGAGATTGAGGAGGAGGAGGAAGAGGAGCCCGAGTACCACCCACAAGATCCCGGCGATGACGACATGATCCTCGATGATGGCGGCGAAGTTATCGATCCGGCAAGTGGTTCCTCAAATCGAAGGTAGCTTCTGCGGTCACTCCGAGTGCGGGAGATATGGATAGTTACGTCGTTGGTTTTTGGAGTTTACCACGATGGTCCCTTGGCCACGGAGCCTTCTTTTGATCCTTATGCCCGATTTTCCCCAGTCCCAGTGTGATGAAAATCTTTTACTTACCTCTTCAGTTTTTGTAACAATGTGAGTTGGCCAGTTCGATAAGGCCTGTTGTATAACCAAGAAACCTAAGACCCCAGGTGGGTCGGCTATCGATTGATATGATTGATGTTTATTCACATGTTCTGAGTGTTCATCATTGTTTCTTAACTACCGCTTACAAAAAAAAAAAACAAGTACCCTTTTTCGGTAACCCTTCTAACAAAGGTTATATTTCCGAAGGCGACCGGCGTTTTAAATAAGTTTCTTTTCCGCAAATGAGTAACCATGTGATGCCAGGTTTTAGGGTGTCACAGTTGGAGCCAAAGGGTAAAAATAAATCTTTAAAAAAAATGCAAAATGTCAAGAAGGGTATTAGAAGAAAAAGGGCTGTAGCCACCCAAGGCAAAAAGAAGAATAAGAATAGGAACTTGAGTAGGAAATTCAATGTGTAAACAGCTTCATGCTCTCTTAGTTCCTAGGGATTTCAGCCCAGTACCTTTGTATATCCTTCCCTTAGCCAGGCCCCATTACAACCATGAAAGACCTTTTGATGTTGCATGCATGTTTTCCGTGGGAACCATTTTGAGAAGAAAATCAAATTCATGGGAAGTGCTCTTAAAAGTGAAACTGAGTGAAATGTTGTTAGCCTAGACAAACTGAGAGATTGAGTGAACACTAAACCCCTTTGTGAGGAAGGCGATTGTTTGAATTTGGTGATCTCCCTCTTGTGTGTAACTTAGATCCCCTGTTTAGATTAATGATTGTTTGAATGATGAAATTCTCAGATGTTCAGAATAAATGATTGTGGGGATTACATTGTTGAAAAGGGGGGAACATTGAAGGAAAATTGTTTTGATGAATTGCTTGAAATTTGTGCGGAATTGGTTGAAATCCTTCTAGCTTGCCAAGTCTTGAGTCGTTTTGAGTTTTAGTTTGCTTGGGGACAAGCAAAGTTCAAGTTTGGCGTATTTTGATAAGCCTCTGGCTCATCTAGTTTTATGACTAGTATGACCGTGGTTTTGTGCCAATTATATCTCGTTTTCACCCAAATTAGGCTTGATTGACCTCAAGCAAGGTTTTGAGTCCCTTAAGTAGTTTTAGGGTTATTTAGCCAGTTTTTGAGTTAAATAAATCACTTTTGGCTATTTCATGTTTTCAGGTTGACTTAGAGTCCAAGGAATGAAGGAAACAATGGAAATTGCAATTTGGAAACACTCGCCACGCGAGAAGATACTCGCCCCGCGAGAGTGAGGACCAGCCATGCGGAAAAGTCATGTTCTCTGCCTCGCCCCGCGAGCTATAGCTCGCCTCGCGAGCCCGGAAGTCAACAAGCATCACGGTCATCCCGTGATACCCATCACGGCGTGAAGAGAAACCCCTGGAAGAGGAGACCATCACGGCCTAGCCGTGATGAAGATCATGGCCATGACGGATAAGCACCCAAAGTCGAAGTAATCACGGCTTGGCCGTGATAGGCATCACTTTGTGACAACCCAGATTTTGAAGACTCGCCACGCGAGAATTCCACTCACCTCTTGAGAACACAAATTCAAACTGGCGCCATTTTAATAT
>JAUPTC010003896.1:0-10708 GCA_030762895.1 Sophora flavescens
TTTTATAAAATTATTTTAAATAAACGGAGGTTATTACTCAATCCTACTTGACCGTAGGAAGCTACGATTAAAATTTAGGTTGGAAAGTCGGCGAAACCCTACTCATGAATTCCATTGACAAGATAATTATACTTGCTCAAAAGACCTAATTTTAATTCGTGAACGAAATACTTAAGTTTAGTATTTTATTTTCTACGATTCTGTATTTTTAGAATTATTTTCAGAAAAAATAAAATAATTTACGTATTATGGGCGGAAAGCGTAATCGGGTAGACGACGGAAGGGAAATTAGAGTTTCTAAGAGTGGATAGAGGGTTTATCTTAGGATTTTGAGATGACTCAAGGGGATGAATCATATTTTTAAGTCTAGAAGGTTTTTCAGGGTTAAATAGAAAATTTAGAAATTTTACGGTTAAGTCCCTGAACTTTCTGTAAATTACCTTTTTGTCCCTAAATTAGTTTTTTTCGTTTTTCCAAGTGGATTGGGCTAGAATCCTTGTTTCTAACCTTAAATGGTCGTGGCTTAGAAGCCCAAACTTTTATAGTTCATAGTTTGAGTTCAAAAAGCCATTAAAGTTTCCTTAAGTTTCCTATCTTAAGCTTAATGCTTAAATCTTCAAGTGGGCCCCACAAAAATGAAACCAAGCCCAAATTGAGCAAGCCCATGCGCAAGCCCATGAGGGAGAAGGGGCTGCCCTCATAATTCTTAGATGAGCCAAGAATTTTCTAGAATGTTCTCCATTCTTCTACTTTGTTCTTTAAGCTTCAACAATCTTCTTCAACAAATCTTCTTCAACAAGTTAGGTTTTACCTAAAATATCTATGACACCAAAATCAGCCAACAAAGTCAAGATAAGTTAGCATTTAATGTGGCAAAATCATCATCATGACACTTTCTTGACAATTTGCAAACTAGTCCTTCAACTTTTGGAATCTTTGCAAATTGGTCCCTAGAACTTAATTGCATTTGAATCCTTTAGCAAGACAACTCATCATCATCTAGAACCTTCCCATAATGGCGCCACTATCACTATAAATACCATACTCTCACTTTTCACTTAGTTTCTTTTGCCATTTGTGTTCAAAACCCTAAGTTCATAAGTTCTTAAGTGAGTGATTTGTGAAGCAAGTATCTTGGATTTCCTTTGTCATTGATCTTCAAGAGGTAAATTCAAATCTTCATTCTTAATCATGCCTATGTTCTTTAACAAGTTTCTTGATTCAAGGCTTATATCATAGTTGTTCATCACTTTTAAGTTTCTAGATCTAGAACTTTGAAAATTCATAACTAATTCTAGAAAAATCCTTTTGACATGAAACCAATTGCTATGATCTTATAATCATCCCTATTTTCATCATCTAGAAGCATAAGATCATGAGAAATTTCTTTCCTTGATTTCTGGTCATGGCCGAATCTAGGTAAATATCATGTTCCTAGGTTTTGTTTCATTTTCATGTCTTGATTCATGATTCAATCTTCAAATATCATGATAGTTCTTGTATCCAAGCATATAGAAGATCAAAAATCAAACTCTTACCTAGTGATTTCATCAAGGCCGAAACCCTAGTTCTTGGAACTAGATGAGTTTTGTTCAAAGTTTTCATTAATGATCTTGTTAATCAAGCTATTAGTATGTATGCTTAATAAATCCAAGTTGGTTTATTAAACTAAGAACCCTAACCCTATGAACATGTTGAGGCCGAATCCTTGTATAAAAGAGATAGGAAGTTTTGGGTTTCAACTTTAGTTGTTTAGTCACTAATCCATGATTTAGGTTAATCAAGGATCATTAATCTATGACTTAATCATGATTAGGAATTTTAAGGATTTTGAACCCTAAAAGTCAGCCCTTGGCCGAAACCCTAACCCTAAAGGTTAGAGGATTTTGTTTCAATTTTTAGACATGTAATAAGTAATCTATGATAGTTAAGACTCTAGTAATTAGGATCCAAAAGATGACATTAAGAAGATAATCCTAAACCTATTTCTAAGTCTTGCCCAAACCTAGCCCTAAAGTGTCATAGATGGATGTTAGTTGATTAATTATAGTTATGTTATTTGGATGAAGGTGGTTGTGTTAATTCGTGGCGGGATAACGAGGATCGTCGTGTACGTGTTTCCGGTGCTAGCTCAGGTGGGGAAAAGAATCAACCTATCGTCGGAATCGATAAGTAGTAGATTATATGATAATTGTGTAGGGCGACCTAAACCCTACTAGTAGTTGAGTAATCGACAAGACCAAAATCATATTGGAAACCTTTTCTGTAAAACCAATGGTGATTTGGGAATTGTAGGTTTATCGACGTTAGGATGATTTTATCTTATCTGAGGTTGATTGAATTTATTATTATTATTGCATTGCTTATGTGATATTTTGTGGTATTTGAATTATTTTCTGATATTGTGTTATGCATGATCTGCCTGGTTTTTAATACTATGCCTAGTTGATTTTAAGTAAGGATATATGTTGTTCGGGAGATGATTGTTTGGGTGAGAGAATGAATTGACTTAGAGGTGCCTAGCTTAATTAAGTTATCTAATGGATGAGATGTGACATAGAATGCGAGTTGAGATTATGATGGGAGTTTGAGGTACAAGGTTGTTATTGATTTGAGATAGTGAGATTCATATAGAGGCTTAGATGCAAATACTTTTTTAGTCCATGACGCGTAGATCTGATTTATCCTATCGAAAGATAGAAGGGCACTATGTTGAGTTTTATCCTATCGAAAGATAGAAGGGCACTATGATGAGTTTTATCCTATCGAAAGATAGAAGGGCACTATGTTGAGTTTTATCCTATCGAAAGATAGAAGGGCACTATGATGAGTTTTATCCTATCGAAAGATAGAAGGGCACTATGATGAGTTTTATCCTATCGAAAGATAGAAGAGCACTATGATGAGTTTTATCCTATCGAAAGATAGAAGGGCACTATGCTGAGTTTTATCCTATCGAAAGATAGAAGGGAACTATACTGAGTTTTATCCTATCGAAAGATAGAAGTGTACTATGCTGAGTTCTTTGCATCGGACTACCCTGGTCTACTAACGAATGTGAAAGGAATAGAGACAGTTATGATAGTATAAGTGTTTAGACTACATGAGCTGAGGGTAGATGATGATATAGTGAATTGAGGATGATTGCTAATTTTGAGTGATGCGTGTCTGTGACAATTACTGTATGATATACTATGAATCTTTTCCGCTTTTTGATGATAGAACTGTTTCTTATTCCCTATATCTTTGTGTGTTGTATTTTATTTTGATGTGATCGTACGAGAAGACCCGATGGAGGAACCAGTTGCTGAGGAGTTAGATGGAACTCCGTATGAACCGGATGCTGGAGGTCGAGCTGTGATTCATGGCGATTAGAGTATAGACATTATGGCCAGTGTGTCTAAGTAGTATTTATAATTCCGCTAAGTATGTTGTAGTGAAGTTTATGCCTGTGAGGGATCCTACTGAGAGGATACCCTCAGCAGTGTTTTGGTAATGTAATAAATAAACATGTGTGTAATGATATAGTACAACTTTGGTGTGTTTTATATTTGTAGAATTTATATGATTATTAATTAAGTTTTAAATTTTTACGTATTTTCAAACGTTAAGCGCGCGATTAAGTAAAAAATAATAATTAAGGATTTAATGTAATAATACAATGGGGCACAGCGGGGTGTCTCATGGTGCACCACACCGAGCCAAACCAGGAATTTGGTGCACCACACCGAGCCAAACCAGGAATCTGGTGCACCACACCGAGCCAAGTCATGAATCTGGTGCATAATCTGGTGCACCACACCGACCCAAGTCATGAATCTGGTGCCCCACACCGAGCCAGATTAGTCCGGTGCACCACACCGAGCCAAAATCAGGAATCTGGTGCACCACACCGAACCAAGTCAGGAATCAGGTGCACCACACCGAGCCAAGTCAGGAATCTGGTGCACCACACCGAGCCATGTCAGGAATCTGGTGCACCACACCGAGCCAAGTCAGGAATCAGGTGCACCAGACCGAGCCAAACAATGAATCAGGTGCACCAGACCGAGCCAAGTCAGGAATCTGGTGCACCACACCGAGCCAAGTCAGGAATCTGGTGCACCTCACCTTGCCAAGTCAGGAATCTGGTGCACCACACCGAGCCAAACCAGGAATCTGGTGCACCACACCGAGCCAAACCAGGAATCTGGTGCCCCACATAGATCCAGATTAGTCCGGTGCACCACACCGAGCCAAAATCAGGAATCTGGTGCACCACACCGAGCCAAGTCAGGAATCAGGTGCACCACACCGAGCCAAGTCAGGAATCTGGTGCACCACACCGAGCCATGTCTGGAATCTGGTGCACCACACCGAGCCAAGTCAGGAATCAGGTGCACCAGACCGAGCCAAACAATGAATCAGGTGCACCAGACCGAGCCAAGTCAGGAATCTGGTGCACCACACCGAGCCAAGTCAGGAATCTGGTGCACCACACCGAGCCAAACCAGGAATCTGGTGCACCAGACCGAGCCAAGTCAGGAATCAGGTGCACCAGACCGAGCCAAACCATGAATCTGGTGCACCACACCGAGCCAAACCATGAATCTGGTGCACCACACCGAGCCAAACCAGGAATCCGGTGCACCACACCGAGCCAAGTCATGAATCTGGTGCACCACACCGAGTCAAACCATGAATCTGGTGCACCAGACCGGGCCAAGTCATGAATCTGGTGCATAATCTGGTGCACCACACCGAGCCAAGTCATGAATCTGGTGCACCACACCGAACCAAGTATGGAATCTAGTGCACCACATCGAGCCAAACCATGAATCTGGTACACCAGACCGGGCCAAGTCCCGAATCTAGTGCAGTAGACCGAGCCAAACCATTAATCTGGTGCACCAGATCGAGCCAAACCATGAATCTGGTGCACCACACCGAGCCAAGTCAGGAATCTGGTGCACCACACCGAGCCAAATCAGGAATCTGGTGCACCACACCGAGCCAAACCAGGAATCTGGTGCACCACACCGAGCCAAGTCAGGAATCTGGTGCACCACACCGAGCCAAACCAGGAATCTGGTGCACCACACCGAGCCAAAATCAGGAATCTGGTGCACCACACCGAACCAAGTCAGGAATCAGGTGCACCACACCGAGCCATGTCAGGAATCTGGTGCACCACACCGAGCCAAGTCAGGAATCAGGTGCACCACACCGAGCCAAGTCAGGAATCTGGTGCACCACACCGACTCAAGTATGGAATCAGGTGCACTAGACCGAGCCAAACCGTGAATCTGGTGCACCACACCGAGCCAAGTCAGGAATCTGGTGCACCTCACCTTGCCAAGTCAGAAATCTGGTGCACCACACCGAGCTAAACCAGGAATCTGGTGCACCACACCGAGCCAAACCAGGAATCTGGTGCACCACACCGAGCCAAACCAGGAATCTGGTGCACCACACCGAGCCAAGTCATGAATCTGGTGCATAATCTGGTGCACCACACTGATAGTGTGATTTTGCATCATGTTTTATATATACTTTTGCATGCATTTTGCATATAGATTAGGCATTATTTAGTTGATTTAGTTAGATTTTCCCTTGGAACGGGTGAAGCGGTGTCTTGGTGTTGTTTTGCAGGAATTCAATGTAAAAATGATCAAAATCAGCCTTGGTGGAGCTTGGATGAAAAAGAGCTTGAAAAGTGAAGATTATGAGCCAAACAGAGCCCATCACGGCCTGGCCGTGATGACCATCACGGCCGTGATCAAGCAGAGCATAAGGCAAAAGTCAGAGACTGTCACGGCATGCCCGTGATATGAATCACGGCCGTGACCTAGGATTCGCGTCGCGAACAAAGGGCTCGCCTCGCGAGTGACCATTTTGTGCAAATTCGCCCAAGTCAGAAACCATCACGGCCTGGCCGTGATGACCATCACGGCCGTGACGCGATACTGATCTATAAATAGGGCTGCGATGAGCAGAAAAGGGGACTGACTTCTAACCCAAAAAGGGAGCTTTTGGTGGAGAGAGCACTTGGGGACTTGGAGGCTGCGGCTGAGATAGGGTTCCAGCCCTAGAAGGGGAGATTTCCTTGCTCTGGGAATGGAGGAAGCTTGTCTATGAGTGTTCTCCATCCCTTTTCTCATTCTCTTTTGTATTTCCTTTTATCATGAGTAGTTAAATCCCCATTGTTGGGGTTAGATGTAGCTTTTCTGAACTTGTTGTATTTGAATTGGTGTTTTAATGCAAGTCTCTATTTTCTTATGAGTATGTGATTCTGTGCTTAATGCTTTCCTTGGATTAGCTACCCATAGGAATGATATGTTGCTTTGATAGATGACTGGAAGGTTGGTGTTAAGGCATGCTCATGAATCATATGCCAAGTAGTTCAAGAATCTAGGAATAGGTGTTGAATGCTTGCAATCTTATAAGTCTTGACTTAATGCAAAATCTCAGGTTAATCCACCTAAGGAATTAGGGTTTAATTTGGGGTTTTAGGCTCAATGCACCTAAGGAATTAGGCTTGAGTATTTTAGAAAAGGCTTGATTGTCATAATTGAAGTAGGACTTGTGTTGATAACCATTTCATTGCAATTAAGGGAGGATTAGTGTAGTCTAACCCTAACAATCTTAGCCACATCTCTGTTTGCCTTCCAAGTGTTCGATATAATTCCCAAAAGACAAAAAATATTGTTTTGCTTTCTTTATTTCATGTTTTAATCTCTCATACCATAGTTTAGTCTAAATAGTTGTTGAATTTGTGAATTGGTAATTGACAACCAATCCCTGTGGATACGATAACCGGTCTCACCACCGTATTACTTGATTGCGACGAGGTGCACTTGCCTTTATTTATATCTCTAAAAATCACGCATCAAGTTTTTGGCGCCGTTGCCGGGGATTGGTTTTGTCAATATCATTAGTAACAAATGAGGCAACTAATTTAGACATTTTCTTAATTTTTAATTCCTGTGTATATTTGATATTTTTCTGTATATATTTGATCTTTTTGTTTTGAGTTCTGTTTTGTAAAGGTGGACGAAAACCATGAAAATTTTTTATTATCCACCTGATAAGGAAGCTTCCAGTCATGTTTTGGAGGACAATTTGTGGTGGGATGACGATATAAATTTGGGAGAATTCTTTGAGGAGTTTTCTCTATCTCATAACATCCCATCACGAGTCGATCCTATGACTGGTGAGCTTATATATATATACTCCGAGGAGGATTGGGAAACCTTTTGTTCTTATTTACCACCTCCACCACCATGTATGATTCCCATAGAGCCACATGAAGTAGAATTTGAGAAAAATCTGGTTTTGGGAATGGATCAAATTGAAGATGGAGTGGTGGTGGTGAGTAAACCACAACAAGAGGAATTACCTTCCACAAATCCTTGGGAAACAACAAGTGAGAAGGCGGGGTATTTGGAAAGCACTCCCTCCACCATGCATGTTGAGCAATCTGATTTTACTGCATTAAATAATTATGTTGGCTTGCATGCATGTGTGGACAATG
Organism: Sophora flavescens; assembly: GCA_030762895.1. NCBI lineage: Eukaryota > Viridiplantae > Streptophyta > Magnoliopsida > Fabales > Fabaceae > Sophora > Sophora flavescens. The sequence continues at coordinate 7,514 of JAUPTC010003896.1, forward strand.
GTAAGTTAGCCCCTTCCACTTGTATGTCACACTTCCTCTTGTTAATTCCACTTGACCCGAGAGGAAGTGCGTTTATAATTTTAAAGGTCAATGGAATTTCCACCCAATGGCTGGGTGGAATTGAAAATAAAGTTATTTTACTGCTACAATCACCATCCCAATTTCCATTTGATCCGGGAGGAGGATCCAGGTGATGCTTTTCAATAAGTCAAGCTAGTGACATTAAAGAAGCGCTTATTGGGAGGCAACCCAATTTTTCTTTTCCTTTTCCTTTTTCCTTTTTGTTTAGTTAGATTTGATTTTTGATTTTAAACTCTTGAATAATTTGAGAAGCTCAAGAGTTTTCTTTTACTAATAAAATTGCCAAGTGATTTCAGGGAAAGAAGGAAGGGAAGAGCAAGATGACAAGAAAAAAGCACCCAATTCTCAGGCAGTTTCTGACTGGAATGTTAACCAACACTTGTTACCGCCTCGGTAAGCTGTTCCAATTTTTATTTTATTTTATTTTATTTTTCTTTTCCTTTCTCCATCTTGATTGTTTACATTGGGGACAATGTAAATTCTTAAGCTTGGGGTAGGGGTATTTTGCATTTGCAAATTTCATGTTGCATTCATATAGCTTTGCATGTCACATTATTAGATTGCTCCCTGCCTGAATTTTGCATCTGATTGTGAGAACTAAGTGCCAATTAAATTGTGATAGTGGATTTTTGAACCCAATTCTGTTTATTCTTGTGATATGGCTGCAAATGAAAATGTTTGAGATGATCCTGGATAGTTGATAATTAGCATATGGTTCTGAGGATTTGTGTTGTTCATTGATTCTGAACTAAAATGTGAGATTTTGAGCCATAAAGGGGTACTCACAAAAATTTTACCCCATTCTTTGTGTTAGAGTGGTTATTCCTCTTGGTTTGTTTTCTCTAGAACTTGACTTGAAACCATTTTGAAGCTTAAAAATTTTTGAAAACATTTTTGAAAATGATTGAGGCAATAGGTATTTTTCTGGCCTTCTGAGTTTTGAATGATGAAATGCTACGCCTTAGTTGCCCAATTTTGAGCCTGAATGAATAAAATGCTTTTCTTGGTACCTTGAAATATATTGTTGAATGATGCTTGATAGGACCTTCTAAAGTATTACAAAAGGGTGAAAAAGGTAGTTGAAAATTTGGGATGAAAGAATCAAAAAAAAAAAAAACTTTTGAGTAGAAAAAAAATCACCCCTTCTCCAAAAAAAAAAGAAATAAAAATAGAGAGGGGGATGACAAAAAAAAATGAGAAATAAAAAGCAAAGAAAGAAAAGAAAGGTGGAAAGTAAATTGAAAACCCAAGAAGGTATTTTAGAAGGTCATGTTTGCAATGCTTGATGTTTATGTAGCCTTTTGAAATGTCCTTTTCTTGTTATCCCCACCTAATGATTAATCCCATGGCCATGTTACAACCAAATAAAAGACCTCTTGATTCTAAATTGTTTTCATTAATAAAGTAGAGATGTGGTTGATAGTCAAGCATATGGTAGGATTCATTCCTTGAGGAAAATTGAGTGAAATGTCTTATTCCCCTAAACACTTGAGTGAGGTAGAAAGAGAGCCAAGCAAATGAACAAGCTTGGGGTGAGCTTAAGGTGAGAAAGAGTGCCCAAATCAGTGAGAACATGATTCTAAGGAACCTAAGCCTCTAATTGGACCTGAATTGATTGTCTCTTACTGAATTGTTTGAATTGCCTATTGCTTGGATTATATGCTCGGGTTCTTAGTTCACTATCAATGTTCTGTTTATTCTTCTGGCCTTAGTGATTGCTTGAGGACAAGCAATTGAATAAGCTTGGGGTGATTTGATAGTGTGATTTTACATCATGTTTTATATATACTTTTGCATGCATTTTGCATATAGATTAGGCATTATTTAGTTGATTTAGTTAGATTTTCCCTTGGAACGGGTGAAGCGGTGTCTTGGTGTTGTTTTGCAGGAATTCAATGTAAAAATGATCAAAATCAGCCTTGGTGGAGCTGGGATGAAAAAGAGCTTGAAAAGTGAAGATTATGAGCCAAACAGAGCCCATCACGGCCTGGCCGTGATGACCATCACGGCCGTGATCAAGTAGAGCATAAGGCAAAAGTCAGAGACTGTCACGGCATGCCCGTGATATGAATCACGGCCGTGACCTAGGATTCGCGTCGCGAACAAAGGGCTCGCCTCGCGAGTGACCATTTTGTGCAAATTCGCCCAAGTCAGAAACCATCACGGCCTGGCCGTGATGACCATCACGGCCGTGACGCGATACTGATCTATAAATAGGGCTGCGATGAACAGAAAAGGGGACTGACTTCTAACCTAAAAAGGGAGCTTTTGGTGGAGAGAGCACTTGGGGACTTGGAGGCTGCGGCTGAGATAGGGTTCCAGCCCTAGAAGGGGAGATTTCCTTGCTCTGGGAATGGAGGAAGCTTGTCTATGAGTGTTCTCCATCCCTTTTCTCATTCTCTTTTGTATTTCCTTTTATCATGAGTAGTTAAATCCCCATTGTTGGGGTTAGATGTAGCTTTTCTGAACTTGTTGTATTTGAATTGGTGTTTTAATGCAAGTCTCTATTTTCTTATGAGTATGTGATTCTGTGCTTAATGCTTTCCTTGGAATAGCTACCCATAGGAATGATATGTTGCTTTGATAGATGACTGGAAGGTTGGTGTTAAGGCATGCTCATGAATCATATGCCAAGTAGTTCAAGAATCTAGGAATAGGTGTTGAATGCTTGCAATCTTATAAGTCTTGACTTAATGCAAAATCTCAGGTTAATGCACCTAAGGAATTAGGGTTTAATTTGGGGTTTTAGGCTCAATGCACCTAAGGAATTAAGCTTGAGTATTTTAGAAAAGGCTTGATTGTCATAATTGAAGTAGGACTTGTGTTGATAACCATTTCATTGCAATTAAGGGAGGATTAGTGTAGTCTAACCCTAACAATCTTAGCCACATCTCTGTTTGCCTTCCAAGTGTTCGATATAATTCCCAAAAGACAAAAAATATTGTTTTGCTTTCTTTATTTTCTGTTTTAATCTCTCATACCATAGTTTAGTCTAAATAGTTGTTGAATTTGTGAATTGGTAATTGACAACCAATCCCTGTGGATACGATAACCGGTCTCACCACCGTATTACTTGATTGCGACGAGGTGCACTTGCCTTTATTTATATCTCTA
>JAUPTC010003897.1:0-10694 GCA_030762895.1 Sophora flavescens
TAAACTATTTATCAAGAGAAATCAAAATAAACAAAAGAAAAGGGAATAAAATCTTTTTGTCTTTTTGGGGACTTTTGACAAACACTTGGAGTGCAGAAAGGATATGTTGGGACTAGACTTCACCAAACCTCTAACTCATGTACTATCAGGACTAGATACCTCCCATTCATGCTTCAGATATTAAAATCAATCCACTAAAATACTCAAACCCCGATTCCTCGGATGACAAGAGCCTAAATCCACTAATAAACCCTAATTCCTTAGGTGGCCTAGATTAATGAATTTGCATTAAGATTAGGGATTATGCGATTACTAGCAAACCTAGTTCCATTCCTAGATACAATGCTTACTAGGTGATTAAGTTCAGTTTCGGTTATGATACGAACGTTCCCATTGCATACCAAAACACAAATCAAGTCATGGGGGTGCTAGCCACAACAAGCATTAAGCACAGAAAAATAACCACTAATATGAAGACATGAACATAGAATAATCCATCAAGATAAATACATAAACATAGGTTTGATTACATCTAATCCCAACACAGGGATTTAACTACTCATAAAACAAAGAAAACCAAACCAGAGAAATAGGAAGGAAGAGGAGAGAAGAGGCTCCATGTGAGCTTTCCTTCTTCTTCAAAGCAATCCCTCTTGGCTCCCTTCTAGGGTTGAAACCCTAGCCCAGCTGCAGCCTCCAAATGCCTCCCTCTGGACCCTCAAAACTCTCCCAGTTCTGTCTGCTGCGTTCTTATTTATAGTTCTGTTGCGCGTCACGGCCGTGATGGCCATCACGGCCAGGCCGTGACGCGTTCTGGAGTGGGCGTCATTTCACTTTTTAACTCTCGCGAGGCGAGCCCTGGATTCGCGACGCGAATCTTGAATTTCTGGTAGGTCACGGCCGTGATGTCTGTCACGGGCAGGCCGGTAAGTGATCTCGACTTTTGCCTTCTGCTCTGCTTGATCACGACCGTGATGGTCATCACGGCCAGGCCGTGATGGGCTCTGTTTGGCTCATATTCTTCACTTTTCAAGCTCTATTTCATCCAAGCTCCACCATGGCTGATTTTGATCATTTTTACATTGAATTCCTGCAAAACAACACCAAGACACCGCTTCACCCGTTCCAAGGGAAAATCTAATAAAAACAAAATAAAGAATGCCTAATCTATATGCAAAATGCATGCAAAAGAGTACAGAAAACATCATGTAAAATCACACTATCAAATCACCCCAAGCTTATTCAATTGCTTGTCCTCAAGCAATCACTAAGGCCAGAAGAATAAACAGAACATTGATAGTGAACTAAGAACCCGAGCAAATAATCCAAGTAATAGGCAATTCAAACAATTCAATAAGAGACAATCAATTCAAGTCCAATTAGAGGCTTAGGTTCCTTAGAATCATGTTCTCACTGATTTGGGCACTCTTTCTCACCGGAAGCTCACCCCAAGCTTGTTTATTTGCTTGGCTCTCTTTCTAACCACTCAAGTGTTTAGGGGATAAGACAATTCGCTCAATTTTCCTCAAGGAATGAATCCTACCATAGGCTTGACTATCAACCAAATCTCTACTTTATTAATGAAAACAAATTAGAATCAAGAGGTCTTTTATTTGGTTGTAACATGGCCATGGGATTAATCGTTAGGTGGGGAAAACAAGAAAAGGACATTTCAAAAGGCTACATAAACATCAACATTCGCAAAGCATGACCTTCTAAAATACCTTCTTGGGTTTTCAATTCATTTTTCCACCTTTCTTTTCTTTCTTTTTCTTTTTATTTCTCACTGTCATCCCCTTCTCTATTTTATTTTTATTTTTTTCTTTTGTTTTTCTTTTTCTTGGAGAAGGGGAGATTTTTTTCAAATCAAAAGAATTATTTTTTTTCTGATTCTTTTCCCAAACTTTTAACTACCTTTTTACCCTTTTGTAATACTTTAGAAGGTCCCTATCAAACATATTTATCAAAACATTTCAGGGTACCAAGAAAAGCATTTTATTCTTTTGTAGGCTCTCAAAAATGTTTTCAAAAATTTTTAAGCTTCAAAATGGTTTCAAGTCAAGTTCTAGAGAATAACAAACCAAGAGGAATAACACTCTAACACAAAGAATGGGGTAAAATTTTGTGAGTACCCCTTTGGCTCAAAATCTCACATTTTAGTTCAAAATCAATGAAAAACACAAATCCTCAGAACCATATGCTAATTATCAACTATCCAAGATTATCTCAAACATTTTCATTTGAAGCCATATCACAAGAATAAACAGATTGGGTTCAACAATTCACTATCACAATTTATTGGCACTTAGTTCTCACAATTGGATACAAAATCTAAGCAAGGGCAATCTAATTGTGTGATCATGCAAACTATAATGCAAAACTATATGAATGCAACATGCAAAATAAAAGAAATCAATCCCCGGCAACGGCGCCAAAAACTTGTTGACGAATCTGGGCAAGTATACCCAGTCGTGCAAGTAATACGGTGGTAAGACCGGTGATGAGCCTCTGTTTGACTGGTTTTATAACTAGTAAAGACCTTGGCTTTGTGCTAATTTTATATCATTTGCACCCAAATTAGACTTGATTGTCCTTAAGTAGTATTTTGAGTCTGTAAAGTGTTTTTAGGTTAATTTAGTTGATTTAGAGTGAATAAAGTACTTGCTGTTATTTTCTTATTTTCAGGTAAATAAAAAGAATAAATCTGGAGTATTTCGCCCCGCGAAAGCTATACTCGCCACGCGACCCCGAAGCTGACTGTTCCAAGAAAATGCAAGGTCTCTGGTTCGCCCCGCGAAGGATCTCTCGCCCCGCGAGTCACGCAAGCCTGAAAAGTCAGAGACGATCACGGTTTAACCGTGTTGAAGATCACGGCCGTGGCAGTTTTGAAGTTGAAGCGTTCGCCTCGCGAGTCTTGGAAGACCAGAAGCCATCACGGTTTGGGCATGTTGAAGGTCACGGGCGTTGCAGTTGGGAATTTGAATAGTTCGCCTCACGAATATATGCTCGCCTCGCGAGAAGACCAAGAGTTGCAGACCTTTCGTGTTATTCGCCTCGCGAGAAGTGCTTCGCCTCGCGAGTCCTTAGATTCCAGGAGTTATATAAAAGCCTGTTCAGGCAGAACTTAAAGGGAGTCAGGCTAGTCAGTTTTGGCTAGTCTTAGCTAGTCAGTAGTTGTAGTTTGTTTTCTTTCCTTTTCTGCTTATGTTTGTTATGGAGAACTAGTCTCCTAGATTAATCTACTGTAATTGGTTTCTATCCATACTTGAGGTTCTTGTATTTCCTGTTTTCATTTCCTTTTCTCTTTTCAATGCCATGCTTTATATTTCTGTTTGCTTAATTCAGGAGTATATTGTGTTGTGTTGGTTTATCTCGGTGATATCATGTTCCTATATATAATCGCGTTTGCTTAATTCGCGTGTGTACGTTTCGTGTTCGCTTAGTTCACGAAGTGCTTAACCCCGTTTGCTTAATTCGGGAATAGGGACATATATCTGTAGTAGTGGTTCCGCTTGTGAATTATTGCTACAACCGGGGAGGATTAGAATCGCTTAGGGCTAGGAATTTGCATGAACCGATGATAGTTGGGAAACCAAAAGCGATGAGGTTAATCGCTTTAGTTTATTTGTTAACTTTTCTTTTCTTTCTGTTTTCTTTCTTTGTTCTGTTTTGTTTTCTTTATTTTAGTTTCAATCCAAAACCCCCCATTTCTAACTTTTTCTGTTAATAATAACAACACCTAAGAGTCCTTGAAAGACGATCCGAGTTGTCGCTCTATACTACATTATTTTCATAACCGCTCGTTCTTTTTGGAGCGTGGCGACAGCGCGGTCAAAAATTGGCGCCGTTGCCGGGGACTCTGGTTTGTTGTTATTAGCAGAAAATAAAATTTTAAAAAAAAAAAAAATTCTCTTTGCTAATTAGTTTTGTCTGCATTGTCTGGTTGTGAATTTTGCCCCATGGATAATTATATGCGAAATTATGTGCCTAATGTTTATTATGAGCAACCATGCATGTATTATCCTAATTTTAGTGAGCCACCACCATACTATCCTAGCCAAGTGACCACCTCTGCACCTTCCGGAACATCACTTCAGGACCTGTTCAAACAGATGACTGCACAAATGGAAGCAAGCTTTCAACAATTGGCCGAGAACACCCAACGGATGATGGAGGAACAAAATCTTGAATTTCAACAGAAGATGGAGGCTGAATACCAGAGGGACCAAGCTGAATCTCGGAAGTTGTGGGCTCTAATTGATCAAGTTACCGCCAACTCGGCTGCAATGCTAACTCCACAGCCCATTGAAGAACATACAGAGTCACAAGTTATTCCTGAAAATATTTCTGATGATGATTGTGATAATATTTCTGTTGATGATGAATTGTGTGTTGAATCCCCTGACTCTAATGCATGTGATGAGTGTTATTGTGATGACACTGCTTTGTGTGTAGATTGTTATTTTGAAAGGTATGTTAAGCAAAGCATCCATATGGAACAGGAGACAGATGAGGTTGAAAGCCATGTTCATATAGGAAATGAGCATCAGGAGGATCAGGAGAACATTCGCTCCACCGTGCTTGAGGATAAAGAAGAATCTTTGGTCTTAGATGCAGGTGTTGAAAGTGATGGGGTGGATGAACCGTGTGCAGAAAGTTCAGACAATCAGACCTTTACTAACTCAGTTTCTTTTACTACATGTACTGACTGTACTGACACTAACCCGTGTGCTATTTGTGCTGGGTTTCTTGACTCTATTTTGCAGGATGATAATGAGAATGAAGCTGCCTGTTCGGTCGAAGTTCCAACTATACCATCCATTGAGCAGCCACCCTCCTCAGTTTCTTGTAATATATCTATTGACTGCACTAACTCTAACCTTTCTGTGGTGTGTCCTGAAATTTCTGCAGGTTTAACAAGTGATGAATCCGGTAGTGCAGTAGATGAAGACCTTGCAGAAGTTGAAGCAGCACCAGTAACCCCAGCTAACTGTTTGCCACCTCCCCCTGAGGAACCAGAGATGGAGTTGAAGCCTTTGGATTTTGCACCATGGCCGGTCCAAGAGGTTGAGCCCCACTTCTATTGGGGAGACTTTGTAGATAAAAAGGTCAGCTGTGACCTGAAGGGGAGTGAGAAGTCCGCCGCACTCGGCGAAGTCACCGTAATTGTCAAGTGCTCACCCCCACATCAAGGCTGCGAGTTAGGGAAGCATGGAATGAACTTCTACTCTTTGGCTACCACGTGGGCCTTATGCTACAAGCAATGGGATCCTGGTGGAACCGCCCTTTAATGAGTTTTCTTAACCCTTTCTTCTTTTTAATTTTCTTTTCCTTACTTTAATTCTGTTTTGTTTTGAATAAAGCTCCTGAATAATTTGAGAAGCTCAGGAGTTCTGTTTGTGTCTTGGTGTTGGCAAGTTTATTGGATTTTATTGATTTTGCATAGATTGATTGCATGATAGTGTTGACTGTTTTCCCCCTAGGATTTGAAAAATTTTTGAAAATTGATCCCCATATGATTGAAACTGAACTTTGAGATTTTGTTATGATGGCATGATTTATGATAAGTTTGGGGTGATAGAAGCACACACTAGGGATAGAATCTCGTTCAAACAATTTGCAAAAATGTCCAGGTGAGGTTTTGAGCCTCCAACATGTTTTAAACTGTGTGAAAATCACTTTTTAAGTTGCACTTTCCTGAATTTGATTGAATCTCTTTCTGGTTTGCATGATTATGTGTTTGCTTCAGATGATTTAGGCATTTTCTTTGTAAATAGCTACTTAGCCTAAAAATAACCAATTCCTAATGCATGTTCCCTAGTTAGCCCCATTGAGCCTATTAGCCTGTTAATTCTTGATAACCTAATGTTATAAGCCCAAAAATCTGGAAAACCATGTTAACCCGATCTTAGGATTGGGAGAGCATGTAATCTTAGAATGGGTGCAAGAAACTAAAGTTTGGGGTGGCTGCAAGGTGTAATATGTTGTTTGGGATTGAGAAATATATATATATATATATATATATATATATATATATATAATAAAAGAAAAGAAAAACAGAAAAAAAAAATAAAAATGCCAAAAAGAAATAAAAAGGTTGTAGTCACCCAAAGCAAAGTGAAAAATTAAGAAAGGAACTTGAGTGAATTTCAAAGTGTAAATAATGTTCATGCTCTCTTAGTTCCTAGGGTCTTCAGCCTAGTTCCTTTGTATATCCTACCCTTAGCCAGGCCCCATTACAACCCATAAAAGACCTTCTGATGTTGCTTGCATGTTTTCTGTGGGAATCATTTTGAGATGAAAATCAAATTTATGGGAAGTGCTCTTAAAAGTGAAAATTGAGTGAAATGTTAGCCTGACACAAATTGAGTGATTGAGTGAACATAAATTTCCCTTGTGAGGAAGGCAGTTGTTTGATTTTGGTGATCTCCCTCTTGTGTGTAACTTAGACCCCCCTGCTTAGATTTCTGATTGTTTGAATGATTAATTTCTCAACTGTTTAGAATAAATGAATGTGGGGATTGTTTTGCTTGTAAGGGGGGAACATTGAAAGAAAAATTCTTTTGAAATATTGCTTGAAATTTGTGTGAAAGTTGATTGAATTCTTAAGCTTGCCAGGTCTTGAGTCTTTTTAAGTTTTTGAGTTGTAGTTTGCTTGGGGACAAGCAAAGTTTAAGTTTGGGGTATTTTGATGAGCCTCTGTTTGACTGGTTTTATAACTAGTAAAGACCTTGGCTTTGTGCTAATTTTATATCATTTGCACCCAAATTAGACTTGATTGTCCTTAAGTAGTATTTTGAGTCTGTAAAGTGTTTTTAGGTTAATTTAGTTGATTTAGAGTGAATAAAGTACTTGCTGTTATTTTCTTATTTTCAGGTAAATAAAAAGAATAAATCTGGAGTATTTCGCCCCGCGAAAGCTATACTCGCCACGCGACCCCGAAGCTGACTGTTCCAAGAAAATGCAAGGTCTCTGGTTCGCCCCGCGAAGGATCTCTCGCCCCGCGAGTCACGCAAGCCTGAAAAGTCAGAGACGATCACGGTTTAACCGTGTTGAAGATCACGGCCGTGGCAGTTTTGAAGTTGAAGCGTTCGCCTCGCGAGTCTTGGAAGACCAGAAGCCATCACGGTTTGGGCATGTTGAAGGTCACGGGCGTTGCAGTTGGGAATTTGAATAGTTTGCCTCGCGAATATATGCTCGCCTCACGAGAAGACCAAGAGTTGCAGACCTTTCGTGTTATTCGCCTCGCGAGAAGTGCTTCGCCTCGCGAGTCCTTAGATTCCAGGAGTTGTATAAAAGCCTGTTCAGGCAGAACTTAAAAGGAGTCAGGCTAGTCAGTTTTGGCTAGTCTTAGCTAGTCAGTAGTTGTAGTTTGTTTTCTTTCCTTTTCTGCTTATGTTTGTTATGGAGAACTAGTCTCCTAGATTAATCTACTGTAATTGGTTTCTATCCATACTTGAGGTTCTTGTATTTCCTGTTTTCATTTCCTTTTCTCTTTTCAATGCCATGCTTTATATTTCTGTTTGCTTAATTCAGGAGTATATTGTGTTGTGTTGGTTTATCTCGGTGATATCATGTTCCTATATATAATCGTGTTTGCTTAATTCGCGTGTGTACGTTTCGTGTTCGCTTAGTTCACGAAGTGCTTAACCCCGTTTGCTTAATTCGGGAATAGGGACATATATCTGTAGTAGTGGTTCCGCTTGTGAATTATTGCTACAACCGGGAGGGGATTAGAATCTGCTTAGGGCTATGAATTTTCATGAACCGATGATAGTTGGGAAACCAAAAGCGAAGAGGTTAATCGCTTTAGTTTATTTGTTAACTGCTTTTTCTCGCTCTGTTTTCTTTCTTTGTTCTGTTTTGCTTTCTTTATTTTAGTTTCAATCCAAAACCCCCCATTTCTAACTTTTTCTGTTAATAATAACAACACCTAAGAGTCCTTGAGAGACGATCCGAGTTGTCGCTCTATACTACATTATTTTAATAATCGCTCGTTCTTTTTGGCGCGTGGCGACAGCGCGGTCAACCGGTTTATCGTATCCACGGGGATTGGATGTCAAGTACCAATTCGCAAGCTCGGCAACTATCTAGACTAAACTATTGATCAAGAGAAAGTAAAACAAACAAAAGAAAAGAAATAAAATCTTTTTGTCTTTTTGGGGACTTTTGTCAAACACTTGGAGTGCAGAAAGGATATGTTGGGACTAGACTTCACCAAACCTCTAACTCATGCACTATCAGGATTAGATACCTCCCATTCATGCTTCAGATATTAAAATCAATCCACTAAATTACTCAAACCCCGATTCCTCGGATGGCAAGAGCCTAAATCCACTAATAGACCCTAATTCCTTAGGTGGCCTAATCTTAATGAATTTGCATTAAGATTAGGGATCATGTGATTACTAATAAACCTAGTTCCATTCCTAGATACAAGGCTTACTAGGTGATTGAATTCAGTTCCGGTTATGATACGAACGTTCCCATTGCATACCAAAACACAAATCAAGTCATAGGGGTGCTAGCCACAACAAGCATTAAGCACAGAAAAATAACCACTAATACGAAGACATGAACATAGAATAATCAGTCAAGATAAATACATGAACATAAGTTTGATTACATCTAATCCCAACACAGGGATTTAATTACTCATAAAACAAAGAAAACCAAACCAGAGAAATAGGAAGGAAGAGGAGAGAAGAGGCTCCATGTGAGCTTTCCTTCTTCTTCAAAGCAACCCCTCTTGGCTCCCTTCTAGGGTTGAAACCCTAGCCCAGCTGCAGCCTCCAAATGCCTCCCTCTGGACCCTCAAAACTCTCCCAGTTCTATCTGCTGCGTTCTTATTTATAGTTCTGTTGCGAGTCACGACCGTGATGGCCATCACGGCCAGGCCGTGACGCGTTCTGGAGTGGGCGTCATTTCACTTTTTAACTCTCGCGAGGCGAGCCATGGATTCGCGACGCGAATCTTGAATTTCTGGTAGGTCACGGCCGTGATGTGCACCGCGGCGAGCCGTGACGATCTCGACTTTTGCCTTTCCCCGCTTGATCACGACGGTGATGGTCATCACGGCCAGGCCGTGATGGGCTCTGTTTGGCTCATATTCTTCACTTTTCAAGCTCTATTTCATCCAAGCTCCACCATGGCTGATTTTGATCATTTTTACATTGAATTCCTGCAAAACAACACCAAGACACCGCTTCACCCGTTCCAAGGGAAAATCTAATAAAATCCAAATAAAGAATGCCTAATCTATATGCAAAATGCATGCAAAAGAGTACAGAAAACATCATGTAAAATCACACTATCATGGTGCACTAGATTCCGGACTTGGCTCGGTGAGGTGCCCCGGATTCATGACTTGGCTCGGTGTGGTGCACCAGATTCCTGACTTGGCTCGGTCTGGTGCACCAGATTCCTGGTTTGGCTCGGTGTGGTGGACCAGATTCCTGACTTGGCTCGGTGTGGTGCACCAGATTCCTGACTTGGCTCGGTCTGGTGCACCAGATTCCTGACTTGGCTCGGTGTGGTTCCCCAGATTCATGACTTGGCTCGGTCTGGTGCACCAGAAGATTCCTGACTTGGCTCGGTGTGGTGCACCAGATTCCTGGTTTGGCTCGGTGTGGTGAACCAGATTCCTGACTTGGCTCGGTGTGGTGCCCCTGATTCCTGACTTGGCTCGGTGTGGTGCACCAGATTCATGATTTGGCTCGGTGTGGTGCACCAGATTCCTGACTTGGCTCGGTCAGGTGCACCAGATTCCTGACTTGGCTCGGTGTGGTGCACCAGATTCCTGGTTTGGCTCAGGGTGGTGCACCAGATTCCTGACTTGGCTCGGTGTGGTGCACCAGATTCCTGACATGGCTCGGTCTGGTGCACCAGATTCCTGACTTGGCTTGGTGTGGTTCCCCAGATTCATGACTGGGGTCGGTCTTGTGCACCAGAAGATTCCTGACTTGGCTAGGTGTGGTGCAGCAGATACTTGGTTTGGCTCGGTGCAGTGCACTAGATTCCAGACATTGGCTCGGTGTGGGTGCCCCTTATTCCTGACTTGGCTCGGTGTGGTTCACCAGATTCATGATTTTTCTCGGTGTGGTGAACCAGATTCCTGATTTGGCTCGGTCAGGTGCACCGGTCTGGTGGACCTCATTCTTGGTTTGGCTTCGTCTGGTGCACCAAATTCATGACTTTATCCGGTGTGTTGCACCAGATTCATAATTTGGCTCGGTGTGGTGTACTAGATTCCAGACTAGGCTCGGTCTGGTGCACCAGATTCATGATTTGGCTCGGTGTGGGGCACCAGATTCATGACTTGGCGCGGTGCACCGGTCTGGTGCACCTGATTCATGGTTTGGCTCCGTCTGGTGCACCAGATTCATGACTTGATCCGGTGAGGTGCACCAGATTCATGGTTTGGCTTGGTGTGGTGCACCAGATTCCGGGTTTGGCTCGGGGTGGTGCACCAGATTCCTGACTTGGCTCGGTCTGGTGCACCAGATTCCTGACTTGGCTCGGTCTGGTGCACCAGATTCCTGACTTGGCTAGGTGTGGTTCCCTAGATTCATGACTTGGCTCGGTCTGGTGCACCAGAAGATTCCTGACTTGGCTCGGTGTGGTGCACCAGATTCCTGGTTTGGCTCGGTGTGGTGCACCAGATTCCTGACTTGGCTCGGTGTGGTGCACTAGAT
>JAUPTC010003898.1:0-10616 GCA_030762895.1 Sophora flavescens
AAGTTAAAAGTTGCTTTTAAATCGGTTGTTTAAAGCGCGTTAAAAGTGGCTCTTCAAAATAAATCACCCTTTGCCCGGATGTAAGGCAAGAAGTTAAAAGATTCCGCTGCGTCAGTTGTTTAAAGGTAGTGTTAAAGTGGCTAAAAATCAATCACCTTTATGGTTGTTAAAGAAGCGTTAAAAGATTCACTGCGTCAGTTGTTTAAAGAAAGCGGCGTTAAAAGTGGCACTCACCATCGATCACCCTTTACTTGATTGTTGGCGGGGTAAGAGTTCACTGCGTCGATTGTTTAAGCTGGCGTTAAAAAACAGCTCACAAAAAAATCATTCATATTTGCATGATTGTTCAAAGCCGAGTTAAAGTTCACTGTTGTCACTTGTTTAAAGACTGATGTTAAAAGTTGCCCAACTAAAAATCAATCACCCTTTACTTCAGTTGTTAAAAGAACTGAAGTTAAAAGGATCACACTGTCATCGGTGTTTGAGAACTGACGTTAAAAGTAGCCTAGCAAAAACCCATCATCACCTTTACTTTATTGTTAAAACAACTGAAGTTAAAAGAGTCACTTTAACGTCAGTTGTTTAAAGAACTGGCGTTAAAAGTGCTTAACTAAAAATCAACCACCTTTACTTGATTGTTAAAAGAGCGAAGTTAAGGTTCACTATAACGTCAGTTGTTTAAAGAACTGACGTTAAAGGTAACTGACTAAAATCAGTCACCCTTTACTTCAGTTGTGAGAAGAACCGAAGTTAAAAGGTTCACTTTTAACGTCAGTTGTTTCAAGACCCACGTTAAAAGTGGCTCACTAAATCAATCACCTACTTCAGTTGTTAAAAGAACTGAAGTTAAAAGAATCACTATCAACTTCAGTTGTTAAAAGAACTGACGTTAAAAATGGCTCATTAAAAAATCAATCACCCTTCACTTCAGTTGTTAAAAGAACTGAAGTTAAAAGGTTACCTTTTAACGTCAGTTGTTTAAAGAACTGACGTTAAAACTGGCTCACAAAAAATCAATCACTCTTTACTTCAGTTGTTAAAAGAACTGAAGTTATAAGGTTCACTTTTAACTTCAGTTGTTTTAAATAACGACGTTAAAGTAGCTCACTAAAAATCAATCACCTTTACCTGATTTGTTAAAGGCCGAAGTTAAAGGTTCACTTTTAACGTCAGTTGTTTAAAGAACTGACATTAAAACTGGCTCACTAAAAATCAACCACCTTTTACTTCCAGTTGTTTAAAGAACTGAAGTTAAAGGATCACACAACGTCGTTGTTTAAATAACGGCGTTAAAAGTGCTCATAAAAACCAATCACCTTTACCCCAGTTGTAAAAGAACTGAAGTAAAAGGTTCCTTTTACGTCAGTTGTTTAAAGACGACGTTAAAAGTTAAAACCACTATAAAATCAATCACCTTTTACTTCAGTTGTTAAAAGAACTGAAGTTAAAAGGTTCACTTTTAACGTCAGTTGTTTAAAGAACTGACGTTAAAATGGCTCACTAAAAAATCAATCACCCTTTACTTCAGTTGTTAAAAGAACTGAAGTTAAAAGATTCACTTTTAACGTCAGTTGTTTAAAGAACTGACGTTAAAAGTGGCTCACAAAAAAATCAATCACCTTTTACTTCAGTTGTTAAAAAAGGAGATTTAAAGGTTCACTTTTTAATGTCAGTTGTTTAAGAACCGACGTTAAGAGGTAGCCACTAAAAATCAATCACCTTTTTACTTCAGTTGTTAAAACAACTAAGTTAAAGGTCACTTCAAACGTCAGTTGTTTAAAGAACTGACGTTAAAAGTGGCTCACTAAAAATCAACCACCTTTTACTTCAGTTGTGAAAAGAACTGAAGTTACTTAACGTCAGTTGTTTAAAGAACTGACGTTAAAAATGGAAGACTAGAAAATCAGTCGCCTTTTACTTCAGTTGTGAGAAGAATGAAGTTAAAAGATTCCACTGGGCGTCAGTTGTTTAAAGAACAGTTAAAGTGACCACTAAATCAATCACCCTTTACTTCAGTTGTTAAAAGAACTGAAGTTAAAGGTTCACTTTAACGTCAGTTGTTTAAAGACAGACGTTCAAAGTGCCTCACTAAAAATCAATCAACATTTACTTCGGTTGTTAAAAAAGAAGTTAAAAGGTTCCCTTTTAACGTCAGTTGTTTATGGAACTGACGTTAAAAGTGCCCCATTAAAAATCCATTACCCTTTAGCTGGAGTTGAAGGAATTGAATTTACAGCACCTTCAACGTCGTTGTTTAAACCGAAGTAAAGGGTGAACCTACCAGTCGAAACTGAATAAAATTCCCTTTTAACTCAGTTCTTTTAAACAACTGACGTTAAAAGTGCCTCACTAAAAAGTCAATCACCCTTTACTTCAGTTGTTAAAAGAACTGAAGTGAAAGGTTCACTTTTAACGTCAGTTCTTTAAACAAATGAAGTAAAGGTTGATTGATTATTAGTGAGCACTTTAACGTCAGTTGTTTAAAGAACTGACGTTAAAAGTACCTCACTAAATCAATCACCCTTTAGCACAGTTGTTAAAAGGGCTGAAGTTAAAAGGTTCAGTTTTTAACGTCAGTTCTTTTAACAACTGAAGTAAAGGGTGATTGATTTTTGAGTAATTTTTAACGTCAGTTGTTTAAAAGAACTGACGTTAAAGTGCCTCTTTAAAAATCAATCACGCTTTAGTCTGGTTGTTAAAAGGGCGACGTTAAAGCTGACACCTTTAACCTCAGTTCTATTAACAACTGAAGCCAAGGAATGATATTTTAGTATTTAACGTCAGTTCTTTAAACCTTCGACGTTAAAAGTGCACTCACTAAATCACCCTTTGCTTCAGTTGTTAAAGAACTGAAGTTAAAGGTTCCAGGATTTTAGCGTCAGTTCTTTTCACAACTGAAGTAAAGGGTGATTTGTTTTTTAGTGGAACGCACCAACGTCAATTGTTTAAAGAACTGACGTTAAAATCCTCACTAAAAATCAATCACCCTTTACTTCAGTTGTTAAAAGAACTGAAGTTAAAGTTCAGTTTAACGTCAGTTCTTTAACACAACTGAAGTAAAGGGTGATTTGATTTTTTAAAATTTGTATTACACAACATCCAGTTCTTTACACAACTGACCTTAACAGTGCCTCACTAAAAAATCAATCACCCTTTACTTCAGTTGTTAAAAGAACTGACGTTAAATCTGAATACAGCTTCGGATTCTTTTAACGAACAAATAAGTGATGACTAGTGAGCACTTTTAACGTCAGTTCATTAAACACCTGACGTTAAAAGTGCCTCACAAAAATCAATCACCTTTTACTTGGGTTGTTAAAAGGGTTGAAGTTTAAAGCTTCACTTTAAACTTCGGTTCTTTAAAAAACCCGTGTTAAAAGAAATAACTCCTGAGAAAAAATCAATCACCTTTTACTTCGGTTATTTAAAGAACTGAAGTTGAAAAGGAAGGTTCACTTTGCTTTGTCAGTTGTTTAAAGAAGCTGACGTTAAAAGTGAACCACAAAAATAAAAAACCTTTTACTTGATTGTTAAAAGAAGCGAAGTTAAAGTTCACTTATAGCGTTAGTTGTATAAAGAAGCTGGCGTTCGAAAGCAACCTACGCAAAAAAAAATGAATCACCTTTTGCCTCGATTGTTCAAAGAGGCGAAGTTAAAATGTTCATTTTTAAAGTCGGTTTTCTAAAGAAGCGGCGTTAAAAGTGGCTCACTTAAAATCAATCACCTTCCCTACTTCCAGTTATTAAAAGGATTGAAGTTTAAATGTTCTCTTTTAACGTCAGTTGTTTAAAGAACTGACGTTAAAACTTGGCTCAAAAAATCAATCACTTTTTTACATCAGTTGTTAGAAGACGAGGTTAAAGATCCACTTTTATTCAGTTGTTTAAAAACTGAGAGTTTAAAGAATATTTAAAATTTGTGGCTCACTAAAAAATCAATAACCTTTTACTTCAGTTGATAAAAGAGGACTATGTTAGGAGGTAATCGTTTTTATCGCCAATTGTTTAAAAGAACCCGACATTGAAATTGATCACTAAAAAATCAATCACCTTTTATTCAGTTGTTAAAAGAACTGAAGTTAAACGTAATGTTGACTTACAACGGGAGTTGTTTAAAGCACCCGACGTTAAAAGTGGCTCAAAAAAAAAATCAATCACCTTTAACATCAGTTGTTAAAAGAACCGAAGTTAAATAAATTCACTTCTAACGTCAATTGTTTAAAGACCCGAAGTTAAAAGTAGCGAACACAAAATCAATCACCTTTTACTTCAGTTGTTACCGTTGTTTTCTTGTTTAAAGAACTGATGTTAAAAGTGGCTCACTAAAATCAATCACCTTTTACCTCATTTGTTAAAAGATCTGAAGTTAAAGTGTTCACACCATAACTCAGTTTCTAAAAAAGAACGACGTTAAACTGGCGCAAAAAAATCAATAACCATTTACTTCATTTTTAAAAAGAAATGAAGTTAAAAGGTTCACTTTTAACGTCAGTTTTTAATGTTTAAAGAAGCGTTGAAAGTGGCTCAAAAAATCAATCACCTTTTACACAGTTGTAAAAAAGAACCAAAGTTAAAAGGTTCACTACTTTACTTCAGTTGTTTAAAGAACTAATTAAAAAGTTGCTCACTAAAAATCAATAACCCTTCCCCCGGTTGGTCAAAGAACGGTTAAACGGTCTACTTTCAACGTCGGATTGTTTAAGACTGATGTTAAAAGTGGTTCAATAGAAAATCAATCACCTTTGGCTTGGTTGTAAAAGCGAACCGAATTAAAGGTTCACTTTTATGTTATCGTTTAGCCCAGACGTAAAAGTGGCTTCACAAAAAATCAATCACCTTTTCATCAGTTCTTAAAAGAACTGAAGTTAAAGATTACTTTTAACGTCAGTTGTTTTAAGAAGCCCAAAGTTACATGCTCTAAAAAAATCAAAACGCCTGCTTGATTTGTTAAAGAGCCGAAATTTAAAGGACTCAGGCAACGTCGATTGTATAAAGCCCTGGCGTTAAAGTGACTCCTGAATGAATCACCTTTTACCTCGGTTGTTAAAGAACTGAAATTAAAGGTTCACCCACTAATATCAGTTTTCTAAAGAAGCCCAGCGTTAAAAGTGGCTCACTAAAAATCAATCCCTTTACTTGATTGTTAAAAGAACAAAGTTAAAAGGTTCACTTTTTAATGTTTTTGTTTAAGAGCGGCGTTAGAAGTGGCTCTAAAAAATCCCAATCACCTTTTAAATCGAGTTGTTAAAAGAAGCGAAGTTAAAGGTTCATAACACGTCGTTGTTTAAAAAAAAACTGAGGTTGAAGTGGGCTCTAAAATCAAACACCTTTTATACATTCAAAAACAAACGAAGTTAAAAGATTCACTTTTAACGACAATTGTTTTCAGAAGCGGCGTTAAAAGTGGCTCTAAAAAATCAACAACCTTTACTTGATTTGTTAAAAGAACTGCAAATTCAAAGTTCTCATATAACGTCGGTTATATAAGAAGCCTTGTTAAAAAGTGACTCGCAAAAAAAAAAAATGAATCACACTTTTACTCGGTTATTAAAAGCCCGAAGTTAAAAGTTCCAACTTTTAAATCGATTTTCTAAGAGAGCGGCGTTAAAAGTGGCTCAATTGAAAAAATCAATCAGCTTTTACTTGATTTGTTAGGAATTTGAAAAGTTTAAAGGTTGACTGTAGCAGTTGTTTGGCCAGCGTTAATAGTGGCTTCAAAAATCAATCACCTTTAACATGATTTGTTAAAACAAGCTGAAGTTAAGGATTCACCTAACGTCGATTGTTAAAATTTTTGAAGTTTAAAGTAGCTCTTAAATCAATCACCTTTTACATGATTTGTTAAAGCCCGAAGGATTAAAGGTTCAACAGCGTCAACATTTAAAGAACTGAAGTTAAAAGTAGACACAAAAAAATCAATCACCTTTTATTTCGATTTGTTAAGAAGCTGACCGAAGTTAAAAGGTTTTCTTTAAACAATTGTTTGAAGAAGCCAGCGTTAAAAAATTGACTCGAAAGAAAAAATCAATCACCTTTTACTTGATTTGTTAAAAGCCCCGAAGTTAAAAGGATCATTTCTTGTCGATTGTTTAAGGCCCGGCGCGACAAAAGTGAAAACTCTAAAAATATCAAAAACCTTTTATTTGATTTGTTAAAAGAACTGAAGTTAAAAGGTTCACTTGCTCTTTGTCAGTTGTTATAGCTAGCGTTAAAGTATTTCGCAAAAAAATGAATCACCTTTTACCTCGGTTGATAAAAACTGAAGTTAAAAGGATCACTTTTTTTGTCCGGTTGTCTAAAGACCTGCGTTAAAAGTAGCTCACTAAAATCAATCACCTTTTACTTGATTTGTTAAAAAGAACCGAGAGTTAAAAGTTCACCTTCCCGGATTGTTAAACTGGCGTTAAATGCCCGAAAAAAAATCAATCACCTGTAACATCAGTTGTTAAAGAACTGAAGTTAAAGGTTCACTTTAGTAAGTTGTTTTAAGAACTGAAGTTAAAAATGGCTCACAAAAAAATCAATCACCTTTGCGCGAGTTGGTAAAAGAAGCTGAGGTTTACAGGATCACTTTTTAACTTCCGATTGTTAAACAACTGACGTTGAAAGTGGCTCAAAAAATCAAACACCTTTTTACTTCGGTTGTTAAAAGAACTGAAGTCAAAGGTTAAAACAATAAGATTGGTTAAAAGAACTGGCGATGAAATTATCTCACAAAAAAATGAATCACCGTTGCTTCGGTTTTTAAAAGAAGCGAAGTCAAACGTTCACCCTAACTCAGTTTTCTAAAAAACCGGCGTTTAAAGTGGCTCAATAAAAATCAATCTTTTACTTCATTGTTAAAAAGAGGTAGAGGTAAAAAAGTTCATCAGTTGATGAAAAGTGCGTTAAAAGTGGCTCAAAAAAAAATCAATCACCTTTAACATCATTGGTGGCACGCCCGGGGTAAAGGGTTCCTTTACGTCAGTTGTTAAAAGAACTGACGTTAAAAGTGGCACTAGAAAAAATCAATCTCATTTTACTTGAATTGTTAAAAGAACCGAAGTTAATAAGGTTCGCATTTGGGATTGTTTGAAGAACCGAAGTTAAAGTCATTGACAAAAAATCAATCACCTTTTACTTCCCATTGTTAAAGAAGCGAAGTTAAATTTTCACCTTTCACACGATTGTTCGAAGCAACATTAAATTGGCTAAGAAAATCGTCACTTTTTACTTGATTGTTAAAAGAACTGAAGTTAAAAGTTTCACTTTAATGTCATTTGTTTAAAGAACTGACGTTGTAAGTAGCTCTAAAATCAATTACCTTTTACTTGGTTGTTAAAAGAAATAGAAATTAAAAATTCACACAACGTGATTGTTTAAATGGCGTTCGCGTGAAGCGACTAAATATCAATCACCTTTTACTTCAGTTGTTAAAGAACGAGAAGTTAAAGGTCACTTTTGCGTCCCGATTTGTTTAAAGAGCCCGGCGTTGAAAGTGCTCCCAAAATCAATCCTTTTATTTCGAGTTGTTAAGGAGCAGTTAAAGGTTCACTTTTAACGTCGAGTTGTTTAAGAAGCTGGCGTTGAGTGGCTCACTAAAAAATCAACCACCTTTTTCTTGATTGTTAAAAGAAGCTGATGTTAAAAGGTTCACTTTTAACGTCGAGTTGTTTTAAGCCCAGCGTTGAAATTGTTGACTAGAAAATCAATCACCGCTATTTGATTGTGAAAAGCCCGAAGTTAAGGTTCATTTTGCTGCTCGATTGTTTTAAAAATGACGTTGAAGTGGTGACCTGAAAATCAATCACCTTTAGCAGTTGTTAAAGAACTGAAGTTAAAAGGTTACACTGCTGTCGATTTGTTTAAGGGCAGCGTTGAAAATTCATTTCACAAAAAAATCAATCATACTGCGCCCGATTGTTAAAAACGCAGAAGTTAAAGGTTCACTTTAACGTCGATTGTCTAAGAAGCGGCGTTGAAAGTTGATACTAAAAATCAACCACCCTTTACTTTAGTTTTTAAATGAACTGAAGTTAAACGGTTCACTTTTAACGTCACTTGTTTAAACAGCGGCGTTAAAAGTGGCCCGACAGAAAATCAATCACCTTTACTTGATTGTTAAAAAGAAGCGAAGTTAAAGGATTCTCTTTTTTAACCCGGTTATTTTTGGCCGCGTTGAGAGTGGCTCACTAGAAAATCAATCACCTTTTGCCGGTTGATAAGAAGCCCGGAAGTTAAAAAGGTTCGCACTTGCGTCAGTTTTTTAAAAAAGAAGTAGCGTTGTAGTGACTTTCGCTAAAATCAATCACATTTTACTGATTTGTTAAGAAGCCCGAAGTTAAGCGGTTCACTTTAGCGTCGATTTGTTTAAAAAACTGGCGTTAAAAGTAACTGACTAGAAAAAATCAATCACCTTTTACTTCAGTTGTTAAAAGAACTGAAGTTCAAATGTTCACTTTTTAACGTCGAGTTGTTTACGAAGCTGACATTGAAAGTGGCTCAACTAGAAAATCAATAAACTTTTACTTCAGATTTATTACAACGAAGTTAAAGTTCATATAACGTCGGTTGTCTAAAGAACTGGCGTTGAAATTTGTAACCCACTAAAAAATCAACCACCCTTTACTTTAGTTGCTAAAAGAACTGAGGTTAAGCGGTTCAACTTTTAAAATCAGTTGTTTAAGCCCGGCGTTAAAGTGGGCGATGAAAATCAATCACCTTTACTTGATTTGTTAAAAAGAACTGAAGTTAAAGGTTCACTGCGTCATTATTTCAAGAACTGACGTTGAAAATCGCTTCGCTAGAAAATCAATCACCTATTACTTGAGTTGTTAAAGCCGAAGTTAAGGTTCACTTTGTCGATTTGTTAAAGCACAGCCGTTGAAAGATGGCTCAATAAAAAATCAACCATCTTTTACTTCAGTTGTTAAAGGAACTGAAGTTAAAAGGTTGATTTGCGTCGGTTGTTTAAGAAGCGGCGTTGAAAATGAAGCGGCGAAAAAATCAATCACCGCTGCTTGATTGTTAAAGAAGCCCGAGTTAAAATTCACTTTGCCGTCGATTGTTTAAAGAAGCTGGCATTGAAAGTGGCTCACTAAAAAATCAACCACCTTTTGCTTCAGTTGTTAAAGAACCCGAAGTTAAAGGTTCGCACCAACGTCAGTTGTTTAAAGAAGCGGCGTTGCAGAGAAATCAGCACAAAGCTAGAAAATCAATCACTGTGCGGTTGTTAAAGCACAGAAGTTAAAGGTTCACTTTTAGCATCAGTTGTTTAAAGAACTGGCCGTTGAAAGTGAAACCACTAAAAAATCAACTATCTTTTACTTGATTTGTTAAAGGCCCGAAGTTAAAGGTTCACCACTGCGTCGGTTGTTTAAGAAGCGGCGTTGAAAGTGGCTGACTAGAAAAATCAATCACCCTTTACTTGATTGTTAAAACAACTGATTTTGAAAGGTTTGTTTTTTGTCGGTTGTTTAAAAGTAGCGTTGAAAGTGGCTCGCTAGAAAATCAATCACCTTTTACCCGGTTGTTAAAAGAAGCGAAGTTAAAGGATCCGCTTTTAACGTCTGTTATTTAAAGCCCGGCGTTGAAAGTAACTCACTAGAAAATCAATCACCTTTTACTTCCAGTTGTTAAAGGAAAGTTAAAAAGTTCTCTTTCCCGTCGATTGTTTAAAGCCCTGGCGTTGAAAGTGTACACTAAAAAATCAACCATCTTTTACTTCCAGTTGTTAAAGGAACTGAAGTTAAAGGTTCACTGCGTCGGTTGTTTAAGGTCCTGGCGTTGAAAGTGAAGCGACTAAAGAAAATCAATCACCTTTTTACTTGATTGTTAAAAAAACTGGAGTTAAGTTCCTTTCTTGTCGATTGTTTTAAGCCCGGCGTTGAAAATATTTCTAAGAATCAATCACCTTTTTTATTCAGTTGTTAAAGCCCCAAAGTTAAAAGTTTCACTTACCACCACTTGTCGATTGTTTGAAGCCCTGGCGTTGGCGCTCACTAAAATCAACACCTTTTATTGATTGTTAAAGGCCCGAAGTTAAAAGTTTCACTACTTGTCGATTATTTAAAGAACAGCCGTTGAAAAGTAGCTCACTAGAAAATCAATGCATCTTTTACTTGATTTGTTTTAGTACTGAAGTTAAAGTTCACTGCGAAACGTCGATTGTTTAAAGAAGCTGGCGTTGAGCTAACGTAAAATCAACCACCTTTTCGCCCGGTTGTTAAAGGCCCCAAGTTAAATGTTCACTGTTTTTGTCGGTTGTTTAAGAGGCTGGCGTTGAAAGTGGGCGACTAGAAAATCCATCACCCTTTACTTGATTTGTTTAAAGAACTGGTGAGGACCATTTAACGTCGATTGTTTAAAAAAGCTGGCGTTGAAAGTGCTTCGCTAAATAATCAACGCCTTTACTTTAGTTATTCCAAGAACTGAAGTTAAAGGTTCACTTTCACGTCAGGTTGTTTAAAGCCCAGCGTTGAAAGTGGCTCACTAAAAATCAACCACCTTTTACTTGATTTGTTAAGGCTTAAGTTAAAGGTTCACTTTCGCGTCGATTATTCAAAGAAGCTGGCGTTAAGAAATTGGCTCACTGAAAATCAATCATCTTTTACTTGATTTGTTAAAGCCTGAAATTAA
>JAUPTC010003899.1:0-10575 GCA_030762895.1 Sophora flavescens
GAATTAGGGTTATTGGTTAAAATAGGGTTTCGGGTCAAAATTAGGACTTTGGGTTAAAATTAGGGTTTTGGGTCAAAATTGGGGCTTTGGGGTTAAAATTTGGGTTTTGGGTCAAAATTTGGGTTTAGGGTTTGAATTATGGTTTTGAGTTAAAAATACGGTTTTGGGTTAAAAATAAGGTTAGAATTAGGGTTTTGGGCTAAAATTTGGGTTTCGGGTCAAAACTAGGGCCTAGGGTCAAAATTATGGTTTCGGGTGAAAATTAGGGTTTAGGATCAAAATTAGGGTTTAGGATTTGAATTAGGGTTTTGAGTTTAAAATAGGGTTTTAGGTCAAAATTAGTGCTTTGGGTTTAAAATTTGGGTTTTGGGTCAAAATTTGGATTAAGGGTTTGAATTAGGGTTTTGAGTTAAAAATAAGGTTTTGGGTAAAAAATAAGGTTAGAATTAGGGTTTTGGGTTAAAATAAGGGTTTCGGGTCAAAATTAGGTTTTCGAAACAAATTTTGGGTTGAAGGTCAAAATTAGGTTTCTGGTCAAAATTAGGGCTTTGGGATAAAATTAAGGTTTTGGGTTAAAATTAGAGTTTAGGATCATAATTAGGGTTTAGGGTTTGAATTAGGGTTTTGAGTTTAAAATAGGGTTTTGGGTCAAAATTAGGGCTTTGGGTTAAAATTAGGGTTTTGGGTCCAAATTAGGGTTTTGGGTCAAACATAGGGGTTTAGGGTTTGAACTAGGGTTCTGAGTCAAAAATAGGTTTTTGGATCAGAAATAAGGTTAGAATTAGGGTTTCGGGTTAAAATTAGGGTTTTGGATCAAAATTAGGTTTTTGGGTAAAATTTTGGGTTTACGATCAAAATTAGGGTTTTGGGTTTGAATTAGGGTTTTGAGTTAAAAATTGGGGTTTGGGTAAAAAATATGGTTAGAATTAGGGTTATTGGTTAAAATTAGGGTTTCGGGTCAAAATTAGGACTTTGGGTTAAAATTAGGGTTTTGGATGAAAATTAGGTTTTCGGGTCAAATTTTGGGTTTAGGATCAACATTAGGGTTTTGGGTTTGAATTAGGGTTTTGAGTTAGAAATCGGATTTTGGGTAAAGAATATGGTTAGAATTAGGGTTATTGGTTAAAATTAGGGTTTCGGGTCAAAATTAGGGTTTTGGGTTTGAAATAGCGTTTTGAGTTTAAAATAGGGTTTTGGGTCAAAATAGGGTTAGAATTAGGGTTTTGAGATAAAAATAGGATTTTGGGTCAAAAATAGGGTTAGAATTAGGGTTTTGGGTCAAAATTAGGGCTTTGGGTCAAAATTAGGGTTCTAGGTCAAATTTAGGGTTTAGCATCAAAATTAGGGTTTAGGGTTTGAAATAGGGTTTTCAGTTTAAAATCGGGTTTTGGGTCAAAAATTGGGTAAGAATTAGGGTTTTGGGTCAAAATTAGGGCTTTGGGTTAAAATTAGGGCTTTGTGTCAAAATTAGGGTTTTGGGTCAAAATTAAGGTTTAGGGTTTGAATTTGGGTTTTGTGTTAAAAATAGGGTTTTGGGCCAAAAATTGGGTTAGAATTAGGGTTTTGGGTTAAAAATAGGGTTTCGGATCAAAATTAGGGTTGTGTCAAATTTAGGGTTTAGTTTCAAATTTTGGGTTTGAATCAGGGTTTTGGGTCAAAATTAGGGCCTTGGGTTTAAAGTAGGGTTTCGTGTAAAAATTTGGGTTCTGGGTCAAATTTAGTGTTTTGTGTCAAAATTAGGGTTTATGGTTTGAAATAGGGTTTTGAGTTTAAAATAGGGTTTTGGGTCAAAAATAGGGTTAGAATTTGGGTTTTGGATTAAAATTATGGTTTTGGGTCAAAATTAGGGCTTAGGGTTAGAATTTTGGTTATGGGAAAAATAATGGTTTCGTGTCAAACTTAGGGTTTTGAGTTTACAATAGGGTTTTGGGTCAAAAATAGGGTTAGAATTAGGGTTTTGGATAAAATTACGGTTTTGGTTTTGAATTAGGGTTTTGCGTCAAAAATAGGGTTAGAATTATGGTTTTAGGTCATAATTAGGGTTTAGGGTTTGAATTGGGGTTTTGAGTTAAAAATAGGGTCTTGGGTCAAAATAGGGTTAGAATTAGGGTTTTGAGTTAAAAATAGGGTTTCGGATCAAAATTAGGGTTTTGGGTCAAGTTTGGGGTTTTGGAACAAAATTAGAGTTTGAATTAGGGTTTTGGGTCAAAATTAGGGCTTTTGGTTAGAATTAGGGATTTGGGTTAAAATTTTGGTATTGGGTCCGAATTAGGGTTTTGGGTCAAAATTAGAGTTTAGGGTTTGAATTAAGGTTGTGTTTAAAATAGGGTTTTGGGTCAAAAATTGGATTAGAATTCGGTTTTTGGTTAAATATTAGGGTTTCGTGTCAAAATTAGGGTTTCGGGACAGATTTAGGGTTGAGTTAAAAATAGCGTTTTGGGTCAAAATAGGGTTAGAATTAGGATTTTGAGTTAAAATTAGGGTTTCGGATCAAAATTAGGGTTCTGGGTCAAATTTAGGGTTTAGGGTCAAAATTAGAGTTTTTTTATTATGGTTTTGGGTCAAAATTAGCGCTTGGGATAAAATTAGTGTTTTGGGTTAAAATTTTGATATTGGGTCCAAATTAGGGTTTTGGGTCAAAATTAGGGTTTAGGGTTTGAATGAAGGTTTTGAGTTAAAAATAGGGTTTTCGGTTAAAAGTAGGGTTTCAGGTAAAAATTAGGGTTCTGGGTCAAATTTAGGGTTCAGTTTCAAATTTTGGGTTTGAATTAGGGTTCTGGGTCAAAATTAGGGCTTTGGGTTTAAAGTAGGGTTTCAGGTAAAAATTAGGGTTCTGGGTCAAATTTAGTGATTTGTGTCAAAATTTGTGTTTATGGTTTTAAATAGGGTTTTGAGTTTAAAATAGGGTTTTGAGTCAAAAATACGGTTAGAATTTGGGTTTTGGATTAAAATTATGGTTTTGGGTCATAATTAGGGTTTAGGGTTCGAATTAGGGTCTTGGGTTAAAAATAGGGTTAGAATTTGGGTTTTGAGTTAAAATTAGGGTTTCGGATCAAAATTAGAATTCTGGGTCAAATTTATGGCTTTGGGTTAAAATTAGGGTTTTGTGTTAAAATTAGGGCTTTGGGTTAAAATTAGGGTTTTGGGTTAAAATTTTTATATTGGGTCCAAAATAGGGTTTTGGGTCAAAATTAGGGTTCTGGGTAAAAATTAGGGCTTAGGGTTAGAATTTGGGTTTTGGGAAAAATAATGGTTTCGTGTCAAAATTAGGGTTCTTGGTCAATTTTAGGGTTCAGGGTTTGGAATAGGGTTTTGAGTTTAAAATAGGGTTTTGGGTCAAAATTAGGGCTTTGGGTTAAAATTAGGGTTTTGGGTCCAAATTAGGGTTTTGTGTCAAACATAGGGGTTTAGGTTTGAACTAGGGTTCTGAGTTAAAAATAGGTTTTTGGATAAGAAATAAGGTTAGAATTAGGGTTTCGGGTTAAAATTAGGGTTTTGGATCAAAATTAGGTTTTTGGGTCATATTTTCGGTTTACGATCAAAATTAGGGTTTTGGGTTTGAATTGGGGTTTTGAGTTAAAAATTGGGTTTTGGGTAAAAAATAAGGTTAGAATTAGGGTTATTGGTTAAAATAGGGTTTCGGGTCAAAATTAGGACTTTGGGTTAAAATTAGGGTTTTGGGTCAAAATTGGGGCTTTGGGGTTAAAATTTGGGTTTTGGGTCAAAATTTGGGTTTAGGGTTTGAATTATGGTTTTGAGTTAAAAATACGGTTTTGGGTTAAAAATAAGGTTAGAATTAGGGTTTTGGGCTAAAATTTGGGTTTCGGGTCAAAACTAGGGCCTAGGGTCAAAATTATGGTTTCGGGTGAAAATTAGGGTTTAGGATCAAAATTAGGGTTTAGGATTTGAATTAGGGTTTTGAGTTTAAAATAGGGTTTTAGGTCAAAATTAGTGCTTTGGGGTTAAAATTTGGGTTTTGGGTCAAAATTTGGATTAAGGGTTTGAATTAGGGTTTTGAGTTAAAAATAGGGTTTTGGGTAAAAAATAAGGTTAGAATTAGGGTTTTGGGTTAAAATAAGGGTTTCGGGTCAAAATTAGGTTTTCGAAACAAATTTTGGGTTGAAGGTCAAAATTAGGTTTCAGGTCAAAATTAGGGCTTTGGGATAAAATTTAGGTTTTGGGTTAAAATTAGAGTTTAGGATCATAATTAGGGTTTAGGGTTTGAATTAGGGTTTTGAGTTTAAAGTAGGGTTTTGGGTCAAAATTAGGGCTTTGGGTTAAAATTAGGGTTTTGGGTCCAAATTATGGTTTTGGGTCAAACATAGGGGTTTAGGGTTTGAACTAGGGTTCTGAGTTAAAAAGAAATAAGGTTAGAATTAGGGTTTCGGGTTAAAATTAGGGTTTTGGATCAAAATTAGGTTTTTGGGTCATATTTTGGGTTTACGATCAAAATTAGCGTTTTGGGTTTGAATTGGGGTTTTGAGTTAAAAATTGGGTTTTGGGTAAAAAATATGGTTAGAATTAGGGTTATTGGTTAAAATAGGGTTTCGGGTCAAAATTAGGACTTTGGGTTAAAATTAGGGTTTTGGGTCAAAATTGGGGCTTTGGGGTTAAAATTTGGGTTTTGGGTCAAAATTTGGGTTTAGGGTTTGAATTATGGTTTTGAGTTAAAAATACGGTTTTGGGTTAAAAATAAGGTTAGAATTAGGGTTTTGGGCTAAAATTTGGGTTTCGGGTCAAAACTAGGGCCTAGGGTCAAAATTATGGTTTCGGGTGAAAATTAGGGTTTAGGATCAAAATTAGGGTTTAGGATTTGAATTAGGGTTTTGAGTTTAAAATAGGGTTTTAGGTCAAAATTAGTGCTTTGGGTTTAAAATTTGGGTTTTGGGTCAAAATTTGGATTAAGGGTTTGAATTAGGGTTTTGAGTTAAAAATAAGGTTTTGGGTAAAAAATAAGGTTAGAATTAGGGTTTTGGGTTAAAATAAGGGTTTCGGGTCAAAATTAGGTTTTGTCAAACCAATTTTTGGGTTGAAGGTCAAAATTAGGTTTCTGGTCAAAATTAGGGCTTTGGGATAAAATTAAGGTTTTGGGTTAAAATTAGAGTTTAGGATCATAATTAGGGTTTAGGGTTTGAATTAGGGTTTTGAGTTTAAAATAGGGTTTTGGGTCAAAATTAGGGCTTTGGGTTAAAATTAGGGTTTTGGGTCCAAATTAGGGTTTTGGGTCAAACATAGGGGTTTAGGGTTTGAACTAGGGTTCTGAGTCAAAAATAGGTTTTTGGATCAGAAATAAGGTTAGAATTAGGGTTTCGGGTTAAAATTAGGGTTTTGGATCAAAATTAGGTTTTTGGGTAAAATTTTGGGTTTACGATCAAAATTAGGGTTTTGGGTTTGAATTAGGGTTTTGAGTTAAAAATTGGGGTTTGGGTAAAAAATATGGTTAGAATTAGGGTTATTGGTTAAAATTAGGGTTTCGGGTCAAAATTAGGACTTTGGGTTAAAATTAGGGTTTTGGATCAAAATTAGGTTTTTGGGTAAAATTTTGGGTTTACGATCAAAATTAGGGTTTTGGGTTTGAATTAGGGTTTTGAGTTAAAAATTGGGGTTTGGGTAAAAAATATGGTTAGAATTAGGGTTATTGGTTAAAATTAGGGTTTCGGGTCAAAATTAGGACTTTGGGTTAAAATTAGGGTTTTGGGTTTGAAATAGGGTTTTGAGTTTAAAATAGGGTTTTGGGTCAAAATTGGGTTAGAATTAGGGTTTTGAGATAAAAATAGGATTTTGAGTCAAAAATAGGGTTAGAATTAGGGTTTTGGGTCAAAATTAGGGCTTTGGGACAAAATTAGGGTTCTAGGTCAAATTTAGGGTTTAGCATCAAAATTAGGGTTTAGGGTTTGAAATAGGGTTTTCAGTTTAAAATCGGGTTTTGGGTCAAAAATTGGGTAAGAATTAGGGTTTTGGGTCAAAATTAGGGCTTTGGGTTAAAATTAGGGCTTTGTGTCAAAATTTGGGTTTTGTGTCCAAATTAGGGTTTTGGGTCAAAATTAAGGTTTAGGGTTTGAATTTGGGTTTTGTGTTAAAAATAGGGTTTTGGGCCAAAAATTGGGTTAGAATTAGGGTTTTGGGTTAAAAATAGGGTTTCGGATCAAAATTAGGGTTGTGTCAAATTTAGGGTTTAGTTTCAAATTTTGGGTTTGAATCAGGGTTTTGGGTCAAAATTAGGGCCTTGGGTTTAAAGTAGGGTTTCGTGTAAAAATTTGGGTTCTGGGTCAAATTTAGTGTTTTGTGTCAAAATTAGGGTTTATGGTTTGAAATAGGGTTTTGAGTTTAAAATGTGGTTTTGGGTCAAAAATAGGGTTAGAATTTGGGTTTTGGGTTAAAATTATGGATTTGGGTCAAAATTGGGGCTTAGGGTTAGAATTTTGGTTTTCGGAAAAATAATGGTTTCGTGTCAAACTTAGGGTTTTGAGTTTACAATAGGGTTTTGGGTAAAAAATAGGGTTAGAATTAGGGTTTTGGATAAAATTACGGTTTTGGTTTTGAATTAGGGTTTTGCGTCAAAAATAGGGTTAGAATTATGGTTTTAGGTCATAATTAGGGTTTAGGGTTTGAATTGGGGTTTTGAGTTAAAAATAGGGTCTTGGGTCAAAATAGGGTTAGAATTAGGGTTTTGAGTTAAAAATAGGGTTTCGGATCAAAATTAGGGTTCTGGGTCAAGTTTGGGGTTTTGGATCAAAATTAGAGTTTGAATAAGGGTTTTGGGTCAAAATTAGGGCTTTTGGTTAGAATTAGGAATTTGGGTTAAAATTTTGGTATTGGGTCCAAATTAGGGTTTTGGGTCAAAATTAGAGTTTAGGGTTTGAATTAAGGTTTTGTGTTTAAAATAGGGTTTTGGGTCAAAAATTGGATTAGAATTCGGGTTTTGGTTAAAAATTAGGGTTTCGGGTCAAAATTAGGGTTTGGGGTCAGATTTAGGGTTTTTAGTTAAAAATAGCGTTTTGGGTCAAAATAGGGTTAGAATTAGGATTTTGAGTTAAAACTAGGGTTTCGGATCAAAATTAGGGTTCTGGTTCAAATTTAGAGTTTAGGGTCAAAATTAGAGTTTTTTTATTATCGTTTTGGGTCAAAATTAGGGCTTGGGATAAAATTAGGGTTTTCGGTTAAAATTTTGATTTTGGGTCCAAATTAGGGTTTTGGGTTAAAATTAGAGTTTAGGGTTTGAATTAAGGTTTTGAGTTAAAAATAGGGTTTTGGGTTAAAAGTAGGGTTTCGGGTAAAAATTAGGGTTCTTGGTCAAATTTAAGGTTTAGTTTCATAATTTGGGTTTGAATTAGGGTTTTGGGTCAAAATTAGGGCTTTGGGTTTAAAGTAGGGTTTCGGGTAAAAATTAGGGTTCTGGGTCAACTTTAGTGTTTTGTGACAAAATTTGTGTTTATGGTTTGAAATAGGGTTTTGAGTTTAAAATAGGTTTTTGAGTCAAAAATAGGGTTAGAATTTGGGTTTTGGATTAAAATTATGGTTTTGGGTCATAATTAGGGTTTAGGGTTCGAATTAGGGTCTTGGGTTAAAAATAGGGTTAGAATTTGGGTTTTGAGTTAAAATTAGGGTTTCGGATCAAAATTAGTATTCTGGGTCAAATTTTAGGCTTTGGGTTAAAATTAGGGTTTTGTGTTAAAATTAGGGCTTTGGGTTAAAATTAGGGTTTTGGGTTAAAATTTTTATATTGGGTCCAAAATAGGGTTTTGGGTCAAAATTAGGGTTCTGGGTAAAAATTAGGGCTTAGGGTTAGAATTTGGGTTTTGGGAAAAATAATGGTTTCGTGTCAAAATTAGGGTTCTGGGTCAAATTTAGGGTTCAGGGTTTGGAATAGGGTTTTGAGTTTAAAATAGGGTTTTGGGTCAAAATTAGGGCTTTGGGTTAAAATTAGGGTTTTGGGTCCAAATTAGGGTTTTGGGTCAAACATAGGGGTTTAGGTTTGAACTAGGGTTCTGAGTTAAAAATAGGTTTTTGGATAAGAAATAAGGTTAGAATTAGGGTTTCGGGTTAAAATTAGGGTTTTGGATCAAAATTAGGTTTTTGGGTCATATTTTTAGGGTTTACGATCAAAATTAGGGTTTTGGGTTTGAATTGGGGTTTTGAGTTAAAAATTGGGTTTTGGGTAAAAAATATGGTTAGAATTAGGGTTATTGGTTAAAATAGGGTTTCGGGTCAAAATTAGGACTTTGGGTTAAAATTAGGGTTTTGGGTCAAAATTGGGGCTTTGGGGTTAAATTTTGGGTTTTGGGTCAAAATTAGGGTTTAGGGTTTGAATTATGGTTTTGAGTTAAAAATATGGTTTTGGGTTAAAAATAAGGCTAGAATTAGGGTTTTGGGCCAAAATTTTGGTTTCGGGTCAAAATTATGGTTTCGGGTGAAAATTAGGGTTTAGGATCAAAATTAGGGTTTAGGATTTGAATTAGGGTTGAGTTTAAAATAGGGTTTTAGGTCAAAATTAGTGCTTTGGGGTTAAAATTTGGGTTTTGGGTCAAAATTTGGATTAAGGGTTTGAATTAGGGTTTTGAGTTAAAAATAGGGTTTTGGGTAAAAAATAAGGTTAGAATTAGGGTTTTGGGTTAAAATAAGGGTTTCGGGTCAAAATTAGGTTTTCGAAACAAATTTTGGGTTGAAGGTCAAAATTAGGTTTCAGGTCAAAATTAGGGCTTTGGGATAAAATTTAGGTTTTGGGTTAAAATTAGAGTTTAGGATCATAATTAGGGTTTAGGGTTTGAATTAGGGTTTTGAGTTTAAAGTAGGGTTTTGGGTCAAAATTAGGGCTTTGGGTTAAAATTAGGGTTTTGGGTCCAAATTAGGGTTTTGGGTCAAACATAGGGGTTTAGGGTTTGAACTAGGGTTCTGAGTTAAAAAGAAATAAGGTTAGAATTAGGGTTTCGGGTTAAAATTAGGGTTTTGGATCAAAATTAGGTTTTTGGGTCAAATTTTGGGTTTACGATCAAAATTAGGGTTTTGGGTTTGAATTGGGGTTTTGAGTTAAAAATTGGGGTTTGGGTAAAAAATATGGTTAGAATTAGGGTTATTGGTTAAAATTAGGGTTTCGGGTCAAAATTAGGACTTTGGGTTAAAATTAGGGTTTTGGGTCAAAATTGGGGCTTTGGGGTTAAAATTTGGGTTTTGGGTCAAAATTTGGGTTTAGGGTTTGAATTATGGTTTTGAGTTAAAAATACGGTTTTGGGTTAAAAATAAGGTTAGAATTAGGGTTTTGGGCTAAAATTTGGGTTTCGGGTCAAAACTAGGGCCTAGGGTCAAAATTATGGTTTCGGGTGAAAATTAGGGTTTAGGATCAAAATTAGGGTTTAGGATTTGAATTAGGGTTTTGAGTTTAAAATAGGGTTTTAGGTCAAAATTAGTGCTTTGGGGTTAAAATTTGGGTTTTGGGTCAAAATTTGGATTTAGGGTTTGAATTAGGGTTTTGAGTTAAAAATAAGGTTAGAATTAGGGTTTTGGGTTAAAATAAGGGTTTCGGGTCAAAATTAGGTTTTCGAGACAAATTTTGGGTTTAAGGTCAAAATTAGGTTTTGGGTCAAAATTAGGGCTTTGGGTTAAAATTAAGGTTTTGGGTTAAAATTAGAGTTTAGGATCATAATTAGAGTTTAGGGTTTTGAGTTTAAAATTGGGTTTTGGGTCAAAATTAGGGCTTTGGGGTTGAGTTTAGGGTTCTGGGTCAAACATAGGGCTTTAGGGTTTGAACTAGGGTTCTGAGTTAAAAATAGGTTTTTTGGATCATAAATAAGGTTAGAATTAGGGTTTCGGGTTAAAATTAGGGTTTTGGATCAAAATTAGGTTTTTGGGCCAAATTTTGGGTTTACGATCAAAATTAGGGTTTGGGGTTTGAATTAGGGATTTGAGTTAAAAATCGGGTTTTGGGTAAAAAATATGGTTAGAATTAGGGTTATTGGTTAAAATTAGGGTTTCGGGTCAAAATTAGGGCTTTGGGTTAAAATTAGGGTTTTGGATCAAAATTAGGTTTTGGGTAAAATTTTGGGTTTACGATCAAAATTAGGGTTTTGGGTTTGAATTAGGGTTTTGAGTTAAAAATTGGGGTTTGGGTAAAGAATATGGTTAGAATTAGGGTTATTGGTTAAAATTAGGGTTTCGGGTCAAAATTAGGGTTTTGGGTTTGAAATAGCGTTTTGAGTTTAAAATAGGGTTTTGGGTCAAAATAGGATTAGAATTAGGGTTTTGACTTAAAAATAGGATTTGGGGTTAAAAATAGGGTTAGAATTAGGGTTTTGGGTCAAAATTTGGGCTTTGGGTCAAAATTAGGGTTCTGGGTCAAATTAAGGGTTTAGCATCAAAATTAGGGTTTAGGGTTTGAAATAGGGTTTTGAGTTTAAAATAGCGTTTTGGGTCAAAAATTGGGTAAGAATTAGGGTTTTGGGTCAAAATTAGGGCTTTGGGTTAAAATTAGGGCTTTGTGTCAAAATTTGGGTTTTGGGTCCAAATTAAGATTTTGGGTCAAAATTAAGGTTTAGGGTTTGAATTTGGGTTTTGTGTTAAAAATAGGGTTTTGGGCCAAAA
>JAUPTC010003900.1:0-10566 GCA_030762895.1 Sophora flavescens
AGTTATGATGGGATCCGGTGCATTAGTGCTGGTATGATCGAACCCGCTAGTCACGCGCGATCAAATTCGTTATACGCTTACATACCGCGACGTCGCTTAGCTACCCCCTCGGGTTCAGGTTAGGCTCCGCTCCGGATGGGGCTTCCGAGACATCGGGGACATGCCGTTATTACTAGATTTGTTTTCACGTGCTCCGAATGACCTGAATTTTGCAGGGTGGTAGGAATAAATCCAGGGAACGAGGCCCAATGGCACGTTGGACCCATGGGCACCACCCGATTCTGGCCAAACGGCACCGTCTCGGCCACTTTTCCTATTTTCGAAGTATTTTCTCCGCATCATAATTATCAGGACGGGTGCGGCTTTCTGACAGTCGTGGTCCCTTATTTTTTAAAATTCATTTGACACTGTTTCCAAATTTTTCGGCATCTTTCGTTTGGTCTTTATGCTGGGGTTTGGCGTTTCCGCGGTCCGGAGGGCCCCGCACCGCCGACTGGCGGGGGCACTCGTTTGAGGCCGTTTACGGTCTCCCGCCTTCGGTGTTTCGGCGACCCCGAATTTCCGGAGCCATGCTCTGGTTCGGCCGGTAAAGTTGTTGGGAAAAAGGGTGCAACAGGAGGACTTCCTAGGAGGTCACCCATCCTAGTACTACTCTCGCCCAAGCACGCTTAAATGCGGAGTTCTGATGGGATCCGGTGCATTAGTACTGGTATGTTCGCACCTGTCAGTCTACGTGCGATCAAATCCTTTATACGCTTAGTTACCGCGACGTGCCGAGCTTTCGTTACCCCCCGGGTTCCGGTCAGGCTACACTTCCGGATGGGGCTTCCGAGACATCAGGGACATGCCGGTAATTGCCAGATTTGTTTTCACGTGCTCCGAATGACCTGAATTTTGGCAGGGTGGCAGGAAAAACTCCATGGATCGAGGCCCATTGGTCCGTTGGACCCATGGGCACCACCCGATTCTGGCCAAACGGCGCCGTCTCGGCCACTTTTCCTATTTTTGAAGTATTTTCCCCGCATCATAATTACCAGGACGGGTGCGGCTTTCTGACAGGCGTGGTCCCATATTTTTTAAAATTCATTTGACACTGTTTCCAACTTTTCCGGCATCTTTCGGTGGGTCTTTATGCTGGGGTTTGGCATTTCCGCGGTCCGGAGGGCCCCGCACCGCCGACCGGCGGGGTCACTCGTTTGAGGCCATTTACGGTCTCCCGCCTTCGGTGTTTTGGCGACCCCGGCTATCCGGAGCCATGCTCTGGGTCGGCCGATAAAGTTGTTGGGAAAAAGAGGTGCAACACGAGGACGTCCCAAGAGGTCACCCATCCTAGTACTACTCTCGCCCAAGCACGCATAAATGCGGAGTTCTGATGGGATCCGGTGCATTAGTGCTGGTATGACCGCACCTGTTAGTCTGCGCGCGATCAAATTCTTTATACGCTTACTTACCGCGACGTGCCGAGCTTCCGTTACCCCTCGGGTTCCGGTCACGCTCCGCTTCTGGATGGGGCTTCCGAGACATCAGGGACATGCCGATAATTACCAGATTTGTTTTCACGTGCTCCGAATGACCTGAATTTTGGCCGGGTGGTAGGAAAAACTCCAAGGAACGAGGCTGATATGAGCCATGGGGGGGCAAGTCCAATTTCCAACAAGAATGATATGAGCCCAATGAAGACCATGGATCAAGAATCAAATCAAGGACTTGGTGGGCCCATGACAAAAGTTAGACACAAGAAAGCCCAACAAGCTCTTAATTACATGGGGGCTATCTTGATAGAAGCAAGCCCAAGAATGAGACCAAATGGAATGGAGCCCCAATTGATGACCTATCTCATTCAACTAGAAGACCCATGATCATTTTCAAATGGGGCGCGCTCTAGTTATGAGTCCACTTAGTTGTTTTATTTTAAATCAATATGTGTAATGGGTTATGTGTGTGTGTCCAAATTGGCTAAGTGTTGCAAATGGGTCAAGCCCACTTAAGTCCATGTTGTACACGAATTTGGGAGCTTAGTAGGAGGAATCTTTGGTTTGCATGCCAATAGTAACTCCTATAAGTTATTAGTTTGTTTATTGTTTTGTTAATTATGTGGGAGTTACACTTTTTAATATG
The DNA here is from genome assembly GCA_030762895.1 of Sophora flavescens. Taxonomy (NCBI): domain Eukaryota; kingdom Viridiplantae; phylum Streptophyta; class Magnoliopsida; order Fabales; family Fabaceae; genus Sophora; species Sophora flavescens. The sequence goes on from JAUPTC010003900.1 coordinate 2,119, forward strand.
AGAAGTAAAGTGTGGCAGCCACATAATGATGGTTATGAGAGAATAATAAACTCACCATTAGAGGCTGAGTTAAGGAGGGAATTAGTGAGTCATTTAGTGACATGATTAGGCTAATTATTGTGGGGGTTATGATCTCTTTTGGAAGCCAAAAAGTTGGCAGCCTAATACTCTATTTGTACACTCCATTTTCATGTTGAATAGTAACTTTGAGTTCATTTTGGATTGATTCCAATTGTGAGAGTGTTTTCTCTCTTGGGTTCTTGGTTGAGCCAACCCTTGTTCTTATCAAGAATCCAAGATTCTTGTGGCGAACCTCACATTGGCTTATCAAATCCCCTTGGATTTGTGGCGCCTACCTCCCATTTCTCATCTTATCCAATTTTGTATTTCATATTCTTCTATAATTTTTGTTGTCACTCAAGGATAGATCCGAAAATATATATGTTCCTTTTTTAGGATCGTACTCCTTTCTAGGATCATATCATCAAGTGGTATCAAAGCTTAGGCTTTGGTTGAATTTTGAGTTTTGTTCTTCTTCTACCTTTCTCTTTTTCTTCTTTTTGCTATGTTGCGATTTGAAAATTTCGACTATGTGCAAGAACATAGGAAAGAGGTTGAAGAGTGGATCCGGCAAATGCATGAGAGGCGTGACAAGAGGATGAGAGAGAACGAACAAAAGAGGTTGAGAAAAGAGGAAAGAATGAAAAGACAAATGGAAAGTTTTGAAGACCATGTGAAGAAGTTGGTGGAAGACTCCAACAAGAAAGAGAATGAGAAGAAAGAGAGAGAGAAAGCACAACAAGAGAATGAGGCAAAAGCAAAAGAGAGTGAAAAGAAGAATGAGGAGCAAGATAAAAATAGTGAGCAAAAAGAGAGTTCTTTGGCAACAAAAAGTGAGGAGAAGAGGGCTTTGATTTCAAGACAGCCCCAATGCATAATTTATTGCAAGGACTTTTTTTTAATTTCCAATGCTTCTAATGATCTCTCTTTGCCTAGTGGTGTTGTAACTCTTTTGCAGAAATTTGGAGATTTCATCCCAAAGGAAGTACCCCATGGTTGGGAAACTTTCAAGGATTCCAAAAGTCTCAATAAAGCACCTACTCATGCTTTACCTCCATTTGAAATATATTATGAACTTAAGTTTGATACAACCGATGTAATGGAAGAGTTCATCCCAATGGAGGTACTCCATGGCTTGGGAACTTGCATGGTTACCCAAAAGTATGGATATCTTAACACAAGATTCGACGACATGCTTGGGATTGAAGTCATAAATTCGAGGACGAATTTTCTTAAAGAAGGAGGGTATGATATGAGCCATGGGGGGGCAAGTCCAATTTCCAACAAGAATGATATGAGCCCAATGAAGACCATGGATCAAGAATCAAATCAAAGACTTGGTGGGCCCATGACAAAAGTTAGACACAAGAAAGCCCAACAAGCTCTTAATTACATGGGGACTATCTTGATAGAAGCAAGCCCAAGAATGAGACCAAATGGAATGGAGCCCCAATTGATGACCTATCTCATTCAACTAGAAGACCCATGATCATTTTCAAATGGGGCGCGCTCTAGTTATGAGTCCACTTAGTTGTTTTATTTTAAATCAATAAGTGTAATGGGTTATGTGTGTGTGTCCAAATTGGCTAAGTGTTGCAAATGGGTCAAGCCCACTTTAGTCCATGTTGTACACGAATTTGGGAGCTTAGTAGGAGGAATCTTTGGTTTGCATGCCAATAGTAACTCCTATAAGTTATTAGTTTGTTTATTGTTTTTTTAATTATGTGGGAGTTACACTTTTTAATAGGAGAAGTAAAGTGTGGCAGCCACATAATGATGGTTATGAGAGAATAATAAACTCACCATTAGAGGCTGAGTTAAGGAGGGAATTAGTGAGTCATTTAGTGACATGATTAGGCTAATTATTGTGGGGGTTATGATCTCTTTTGGAAGCCAAAAAGTTGGTGTTGTGACTCCGGCAAGTGTACCGGGTCGTCGCAAGTAATAAAACACGGTAAGAGTCTACCGAGGTCGAACACAAGGATTGGGTTACCAATTCTACTAATTTCGCAAGAAATTCAATAGGTTCAGTTAAGCGAAGAAAATTGTTGTGAGAGAGATGAAGATTGCAATTCAATTAAGAAATCGATTAAAGCTAAGGTGAATGAATTCAGAAATTTAAAATATCTAGGGTTTCAAATCCACCTACCCAATCATGCATAATACCCAAGTGATTATGTATTCCTCCCTAGGTTCATTTACAATGTCAACCGGGACCCCCAATTTCTCCTAAATTCACAGCCGTGCGCAATAGGACGTATTCAACGATTTGGATTATTTACTCACCAAGTCTCATAATCCTAATCCTCGAATTCTGTTAATTCTTGTTCCCTACGTGGTTGCACTAATCTCCTACCCACTATCGTGCAATATTAAATTAGTGATCCCAATTCAAGTTCTAAAACGCGAATCGCCGGTCGGCCTTAACACGTTTAACTAGTTAATCATGCTAGCATATGATCAACACAATAATATCCGAATTGGAAAGCATTTATTGAAAGAATGGGAGAAATAACATACATCACGTGAACACTACACAGCCATGGGTGGCTTCATCGATCCCCTAGACAAGAGGATTAGTTCCTCATGTCCGTAACAACAACGCACGTACAATCGGAATTCATCCTAAGCCTATGAATTAAGAGAAAAGAAGAGAAGAAGAAATCCCAGAATAAGGGTTACAAAATGTCTCTGAAAATTCTGATCCAAAAAGTCCTATTTTCTGTTCTGATCTGCTCTATTTATAAGGAGGCCACGCGTCACGGCCGTGATGGCCATCACGGCCAGGCCGACGGCTCACCGCTTCGCGCGCGACGAGATTTGAACATTCGCGACGCGAAGGACGTCTCGCGACGCGAGTCTTCTTGTCACGGCCCGTGATGTAAATCACGGCCAGGCCGTGATGTTCTCTGCCTTGTGTGGATTTTAGGTCACGGCCGTGATATACATCACGGCTAGGCCGTGATGGTCTCTGACTTGTATGGCTTTTAGGTCGCCGTGATGGTCTCTGACTTGTATGGCTTTTCTGGAGTTCACACACTCGCGACGCGAAGGACGACTCGCGACGCGAACCTTCCTGTCACGGCCCGTGATGTCAATCACGGCTAGGCCGTGATGGTCTCTGTCTTCCCAGATCTTCAAACTATCGCGGGGCGAGCCTCCTCTCGCGGGGCGAAACTCCCCAGAATGGCAATCTCCACTATTTGTTGACTTTCCTTAATTCTTAGAGCCTCACTTATGGACCTGAAAACAACACAAGCAACCACAAGCGTAATTCTCTCCAAAATAACCTAAAAACTGCACAAAAGACGCAAAACGGGTCAAAGTCCAACTTAGGAACAAAACAAGGCAAATTTGGGCGAAAACGAGAGTAAACTCGAATAAATTGGCACATAAACCCTAGTTTATCTAGTCTTAAAACTAGATAAGCCAGAGGCTTATCAAAATACCCCAAAGTTAAACCTTGCTTGTCCCCAAGCAAGCTTAAAACTCAAAAACGACTCAAGACTTGGCAAGCCTAAAGATCTAATCAATTTCGCACAAATTTCATACGACTTTACAAAACAGTTTTTCTTCTTTGATTCCCCCCTTTTTTCATCAATGTAGTCCCCACATTCATCTACTTTAAACAATTGAGAAATTATCATTCATGCCATCATTACTCTAAGTTGAGGCTCAAAGATACACACAAAGGAAGATCACCTATTTCAAACAATTGCCTTCCTCACAAGGGCATTTAGTATTTCACTCATTCGCTCAAGTTTGTCTAGGCTTTCAACTTTTTCACTCAATTTCACTTATCAAGAGCACTTCCCATGAATTTGATTTTCATCTCAAACATAGTTCCCACGAAAACATGCATGCAACATCAAAAGGTCTTTTAAAGGTTGTAATGGGGCCTGGCTGAGGGTAGGATACTCAAGGATATTTAGGCTTAAGTCCCTAGGAACTAAGAGAGCATGAGCATTAAACACATTTTCCACTCAAATTCCTTTCTTTCCATTTTTCATTTGGGCTCGGGTGACTACAACCTTTTCCTTGATATTATTTTTGTTTTGCCCCTTTTCTTTTGGCAATTTTTGTTTTCTTCTTTTCTTTTCTTTTCTTTTTGCCTTGGGTCAACCTTTATTTTCTTTTTCTCATCCCAATATGACACATACCTTGTAGCCACCCCAAACTTAGTTTCTCATAACCTTTCTCTTGCTCATTTCCATGCTCTCCTAATCCTAAGATTGGGTTAACATGGTTTTTCAGATTTTGGCTCGTAATGTAGGGTCATCAAGAAACAATAGGTCAATTGGGCTCAATTTGGCTAACTAGGGAACATGCATTAGGGATGGTTCTTTTCAGGCCAAGTAGTTATTCAAAGAAAATTGCCTAAATCATTTGATGCAACACATAATCATGCAAACCATATAGAGATTCAAGCAAATTCGGGAAAGTGCAACTTAACAGTGATTCTCACATTCAAAAACAGAGTTGGAGGCTCAAATTCCTCACCTGGACATTTTGCAAATTGTTTGACCGAGATACGATTCCTAGTGTGTGCACCCCCTCACCCCAAACTTATCATAAATCAAGCAATCATAATAAATTTCAAAGTTCAATTTTCAATTTTTTTAGTGGGGATAAACTTTTCTATTTTCAGAACCTAGGGGGAAATCATCAATGGTGTATATAATTCAAGCAATCCATCTATGCTCAATATAATTAAAATCTAACAAGCTTGCCGACACGACATTTCATACAAAAACTCTTGATCTTCTCAAATTATTCAAGAGCGACAACAAAAACAAAACAAAAATAAAAAACAAAACAAAAGTTAGGGGAAGAGAGGAATACCTAGCTTGGGTTGCCTCCCAAGTAGCGCTTGTTTAACGTCCCGAGCCTGACTCAAGTCACCCCTAAGGGTTAATCCGGAGGAAGATCCTTCTTGCCATGCCATTCCTTGGCCCGTTCTTTGTAGGTTTGTGCCCCTTTACATGCTCGCAAGCGGTTCCCGGACAGCTCATTTAAGTCCAGCATCCTTCTATAATCCGCACGCACTCTCCACTCCGCGATGGCCTTTTTTGGGATCAACTTGTTGTCTTTATTGACCACCACGGTGGTGCTACCTTTCAACCTTGGTGCTTTACCCTTCTTTTTCTTGCCCTTGCAACTGAGCTCTTCCTTTGCACATTCTTCCCTTGGGAGACTCGGTATGGGTTCCATGTCTCGTAGCCACTCAAGGTAGACTTCATCCCCCGAAGGGCCTTTTTCCTCACTGCCTTTCTCATGAGATTCTACTGATACTGTTGCAAGTGAAGGATCATTGTCTTCTCGAGTTGCCTTTACCTTTTCAGTTGGGTCCACCAAATCCACTCGATACACTGCTGACTTCTCTTCCGGGTGCTTAATCGCTTCAAAGACATTGAAGACCACCTTATCATCATTCACCCTTAAAGTGAGTTTCCTTGCCGCACATCTATCAAGGCATCCCCGATGGCCAAGAAGGGTCTACCCAATATGAGAGGGATCTCAGCATCTTCATCCATGTCGAGCACCACGAAGTCCACTGGGAATATGAACTTGTCAACTTTCACGAGCAAGTCTTCGACTACTCCATAGGGATATTTGATAGAACGATCGGCCAGTTGGAGTGACATTCGCGTATCCTTTACCTCTTTGATCCCTAGCCTCTTCATCATCGAGAGGGGCATCAAGTTGATGCTTGCCCCTAGATCACATAATGCCTTTCCAAAGGTAATTCCCCCAATGGTGCATGGTATCGAGAAGGAACCGGGATCCTTCAACTTCGGAGGCAGTTTCCGTTGAAGAATGGCACTACACTCCTCGGTCAAAGCAACCGTTTCTTCATCTACTATCCTACGCTTCTTGGTGAGAAGCTCCTTCATAAACCGGGCATATGATGGCATCTGTTCCAAGGCTTCCGCAAATGGAATGTTAATCTGAAGTTTTCGGAAGACATCAAGGAACTTATTGAATTGCTTATCCTGTTGAGGCTTCTTCAATCTTTCAGGATACGGTACCTTCATGTAAGGTGGGAGGTCTTGGGGTTCAACCCACTTCTTTCTACGGAACTCTTCATCTACAAGCTTCAGCCTTCCCCCTTGTTCCGGTGCCTTGTCACTTGCCAACCCTTCTTTCTCTGGTTGCTCTTTCTCAACGGGTAGTTGTTCCGGGGCCTTGCCATCCTGAGAACTAATTGCACCCCTGTTAGGTTCCAACACCCTTCCGCTTCTAGTAGATATGACGTTGCATTGTCCCTTGGGGTTGTTCTCGGTATTACCTGGGAAAGTTCCTGGGAGGCGCTCATTAAGTTGCTTTGCGAGTTGGGCCATCTGTGTCTCTAAATTGTGAATTGCCGCCCCTGTATGCGTTGTTAACTTGTCAACTTTCGTATTCACTGTGTATGTGTTGATTATCATCTTTTCCATTGCTGCACTCATCTTCTCAATAGCCAGCTCCCACGGTTGTCTTCCACCATCTGTTATTTGCAACTGACTAGGCCCTGGAAGAGCCTGCTGGGTATTGCACTGTTGAATTCCAATGTTCGGCCTTATACCCTGCTGAGGTTGTTGCCAATTCTGCTGAGGAGGTTGTTGACCGGTTAGACCCCCATTAACATTACTCCAAGCGAAACCCGGATGGTCTCTCCTCATGTACCCCCTGTTTTGATTCTGATTGTAGTCATTTTTTTGTTCTTCCTCGATAGTTATTCAGGGGGCACGAGTGTCATAAAAGTTGTGGCATGAGTCCACATGTTCCTGAGGGAAGTTGAATGGACAGTTCGAGTGTCATGATCTCCATTACAATTACCACAACCTGGAGGCATTCCCTCGTGTATCACATTAGCCTTCTTGTTCTCTGACAAAGCCGCCACTTGCATCTTCAACAATCTGTTTTGCTCAAGAATGGCCTCCATTGCCCCAGAGCTGATTCCATTTGAGGTTTCCCTTCCACGGTTGTAATCATTATATGACATTTTCTCTAACAATGCCCATCCATCCTCAGCTGATAAATATGAGAAAGAACCGCCAGTGCGGCATCACGATTCATCCGATAAGCGTCCCTCAACCCATTAAAGAAGTGCTGAACTTTTGAGACCGGGTCAAAGAACGCAGAGGGACATCTTCTCAACAAACCATTGTACCTCTCCCAAGCTTCATTATATGTTTCATCCTCCGTTTGCCTGAATGAAGTGACGGCTATTCTTGCTTGTGCCGCCTTCTGAGGAGGAAAGTATTTGGTTAGGAACTTCTGTGCCATTTGCTCCCAAGTTCTGATGCTGTTCCTATCCAAGCTGTCAACCCAATCGCGAGCGACATCCCTAAGAGAAAGAGGGAAAAGCCGCAAGCGAAACTCGTCTTGTGAGACTCCTCTTGTCTTCTGTAAGTCACAAGCTTCAAGGAAGCGAGTGATGTGTCTGTGAGGGTCTTGCTTGCCACTGCCGTCGAATTGATTCTCACGGATCTGGTATGTGACACATGCTTCCACTCTGAAGGAGTCTGTGTTCAGGTTGCCCCTCACAATAGAAGAGTCACAATCCCCCAAGCTGGTAGATCGTACTTGAAGAGAGGCTTGTAACGAGGAGGAGGAGGAGGAGGATTTTCTTCAGCCATGCCTTCTATTTTAATTGCTTCCAACCTCTTCCTTTCTCTGGCCTCTTGTCTTAACTGCCTCTCGGTCCTGGTGATCTCTGAATCGAATAGCAAGTCCTCTTGTAGAAGAGTACCTCGCATACAAAAACAGGCAAAGACCAAGTGGAATCAAAGAAACAGAGAAAAAATAATGGCAATTTAAATAAAAGAAAATAAAACTAAAAGTCAGCTTAACCAAAGCAGTAAGATTTCCTAAAAATTAGGAAAATTGGTTGTGCCAATCCCCGACATGGCCCAAAAAACTTGTTTGTGACTCCGGCAAGTGTACCGGGTCGTCGCAAGTGATAAAACAAGGCAAGAGTCTACCGAGGTCGAACACAAGGATTGGGTTACCAATTCTACTAATTTCGCAAGAAATTCAATAGGTTCAGTTAAGCGAAGAAAATTGTTGTGAGAGAGATGAAGATTGCAATTCAATTAAGAAATCGATTAAAGCTAAGGTGAATGAATTCAGAAATTTAAAATATCTAGGGTTTCAAATCCACCTACCCAATCATGCATAATACCCAAGTGATTATGTATTCCTCCCTAGGTTCATTTACAATGTCAACCGGACCCCCAATTTCTCCTAAATTCACAAATGAGTGCCAATAGGACGTATTCAACGATTTGGATTATTTACTCACCAAGTCTCATAATCCTAATCCTCGAATTCGTTAATTCTTGTTCCTACGTGGTTGCACTAATCTCCTACCCACTTATCGTGCAATATTAAATTAGTGATCCC
>JAUPTC010003901.1:0-10546 GCA_030762895.1 Sophora flavescens
TGTATTATTAAAATAAAAACCTTAATATTTACTTACTTAATCGTGCGCTTAACGTTGAAAATACGTACAAATTTAAAACTTAAAATAATAATTATATAACTTATGCAGATATAAAGCACACCAAAACTATATTACATAATACAACCATGTTTATTTATTACAAAACCAAAACACTGTTAAGGGTACCCTCTCCGTAGGATCCCTCACAGGTATAAACTTCACTACAGGCTTACTTAGCAGAAATATAAATACTCCTTAGACACACTGGCCATCATGTCTATACTCTAATCGCCCTGGATCACAGCTCGACCTCCAGTATCCGGTTCATACGGAGTTCCATCTAACTCCTCAGCAACTGGTTCCTCCATCGGGTCTTCTCATACGATCACATCAGAAATAAAATACAACACACAAAAAGATATAGGGAATAAGAAACAGTTCTATCATCAAAAAGCGGAAAAGAGTAATAGTAAATTATACAGTAATTGTCACAAACACACATCACTCAAAATCAACAATCATCCTCAATTCACTATATCATCCTCTACCCTCAGCTCATGTAGTCTAAACACTTATACTATCATAACTCTCTCTATTCCTTTCACATTCGTTAGTAGTCCAGGGTAGTCTGATGCAAAGAACTCAGCATAGTACACTTCTATCTTTCGATAGGATAATACTCATCGTAGTGCCCTTCTATCTTTCGATAGGATAAGACTCATCGTAGTGCCCTTCTATCTTTCGATAGGATAAAACTCAACATAGTGCCCTCTATCTTTCGATAGGATAATACTCATCATAGTGCCCTTCTATCTTTCGATAGGATAAGACTCAACATAGTGCCCTCTATCTTTCGATAGGATAATACTCATCATAGTGCCCTTCTATCTTTCGATAGGATAAGACTCAACATAGTACCCTTCTATCTTTCGATAGGATAAAACTCAACATAGTGCCCTCTATCTTTCGATAGGATAATACTCATCATAGTGCCCTTCTATCTTTCGATAGGATAAGACTCAACATAGTGCCCTTCTATCTTTTGATAGGATAAATCATATCTACGCATCATGGACTGAAAAAGTATTTGCATCAAAGCCTCTATATAAATCTCATTATCTCAAATCAATAACAACCTTGTACCTCAAGCTCCTATCATAACCTCAACTCGCATTCTATGTCACATCTCATCCATTAGATAACTTAAATAAGCTAGGCACCTCCAAGTCAATTCATTCTCTCACCCAAACAATTATCTCCCGAACAACATATATCCTTACTTAAATATCAGCTAAGCACAATATTAAAACCAGGCAGATCATGCATAACACATTAATCAACAGAATATTCAAATATCTCAATATCATATAAAGCAATTTATCACAACCAACTCATAATAATCAAACCAAATAAATAACAAAGTCAGACTCTGTCACGGCCTGGCCGTGATAGCCATCACGGTCGTGACAGACAACAAACATCCTCACAATCATAATTATTCAAACACCAAAACAATACGTCACATGCAGATGGAATACCTCAACCAACGTATCACAATAAATTCGATAACTTAAAATCAAACATCCTCAAATACTTAAAATCAACTTAATGTCGATAAACCTACAATCCCCGAATCACCATTGGTTTTACAGAAAAGGTTTCCAATGAGATTTTGGTCTTGTCGATTACTCGACTACTAGTAGGGTTTAGGTCGCCCTACACAATTATCATATAATCTACTACTTATCGATTCCGACGATAGGTTGATTCTTTTCCCCACCTGAGTTTGCACCGGAAACACGTACACGACGATCCTCGTTATCCCGCCACGAGTTAACACAACCACCTTCAACCAAACAACATACTTATAATTAATCAACTAACACCCATCTATGACACTTTAGGGCTAGGTTCGGCCAAGACTTAGAAAATAGGTTTAGGGTTATCTTCTCAATGCCATCTTTTGGATCCTAGTTACTAGAGTCTTAACTAACATAGATTACTTATTACAAGACTAAAATTTGAAACAAAATCCTCTAACCTTTAGGGTTAGGGTTTCGGCCAAGGGCTGACTTTTAGGGTTCAAAATCCTTAAAATTGCTAATCATGATTAATTCATAGATTAATGATCCTTGATTAACCTAAATCATGGATTAATGACTAAACAACTAAAGTTGAAACTCAAAACTTCCTATCTCTTTTATACAAGGATTCGGCCTCAACATGATCTTAGGGTTAGGGTTCTTAGTTTAATAAACCAACTTGGATTTATTAATCATACATACTAATAGCTTGATTAACAAGATCATTAATGAAAACCATGAACAAAAACTCTACCAAACCTACTTTGATAGATTCGGCCAAGGCTAGGTTTTCAAGAAAGAAATTTTTGATTACATCATTCTCTTGGATTTAGATAGTAGACATGATATCAAGAAGATAGAAAGTAGTTTCATCATCATTAGATTTTTCTAGAATTTATTATGACTTTTCAAAGTTCTAGGGTTAGAAACTTGAAAATGATGAACAACCATGATATAAGCCTTGAATCAAGAAACTTACTAAAGAACATAGGCATGATTAAGAATGAAGTTTAGAATTTACCTCTTGAAAATCAATGACAAAGGAAATCCAAGAACTTGCTTTGCAACTTAGAACTAAGAAACTTGGAAACTTTAGAGTTTTTAGAAAGCAAATGACCAAAGAACTAAATGAAAAGTGAGAGGAGGGTATTTATAGTGTGAGTGGCGACATCTCAAGAAAATTCTAGATGAAGATGAGTTGTCATGTTAAAGGATCAAAATGCAATTAAGTTCTAAGGACCAAATTGCAAAGATTCCAATAGTTGAAGGACTAGTTTGCAAATAGACAATAAAATGTCCTGATGATGATTTTTGTCACATTAAATGCTAGCTTATCTTTGACTTAGTTGGCTGATTTGATGAGTCAAGGATAAGTTAAGACAAATTCAAGAACATTTGAGAATAATCTAGAATGTTGAAGAAAAACCAAGAATGATGTAGAAAAGTGTGGAACATTCTAGAAAAATCTTGATTCATCCATCAAATGAGAAAGTCATCTTCTCTCATGGGCTTATGTATTTGGGCTTGACACATTTGGGCTTGGTTTCATTTTCTTGTTTGTTGTGGGGCCCACTTGAAGATTTAAGCCTTGAAACTTAAGATAAGAAACTTAAATGGGCTTTATGGACTCAACTATGAACTAGAAAAGTTTGGGCTTATAAGCCACGACCATTTAAGGTTAGAAACAAGGATTCTAGCCCAATCCACTTGGAAAAACGAAAAAAACTAATTTAGGGACAAAAGGGTAATTTACAGAAAGTTCAGGGACTTAACCGTAAAATTTCTAAATTTTCTATTTAACCCTGAAAAACCTTCTAGACTTAAAAATATGATTCATCCCCTTGAATCATCTCAAAATCCTAAGAAAAACCCTCTATTGGTTTTGAGAAACTCCGAAATCTCTTCCGTCGTCTACCCGATTACGTGTTTCGCCCGAAAATATAAATTATTTTATTTTTTTCCAAAATAATTCTAAAAATACAGAATTGTAGGAAATAAAATAATAATCTTAAGTCTTTCGTTCACGAATTAAAATTAGGTCTTTTGAGCAGTATAATTATACTGTCAATGGAATTCGCAGTAGGTTTTGCTACCGACTTTCCAACCTAATTTTCAGTCATAGCTTCCTACATTCAAGTAGGATTGAGTAGTAAACTCCGTTTAATTAAAATAATTTTCTAAAACTCAAATAAATTTATAAACATATTTATATGTATTACTGTTATTTAAAACAGTGAAAATTGGGGTGTTACATTACTACCCCTCTTAGAAAAAATTCCGTCCTCGGAATTTCTTAACTCAACACTAGACATCATCTTGTAATCTTATCTTAATATAAAGCTCCAACAATATATTTCTCATCGCTGTTTTTTCCCTAGGTGACAGCGGTAACTTCATAACAGAATTCATTCTTATATCATTCTATTTATCCTCGAACTTATCCATCACTATATCCTATTCATTGTCCTTAACCTTTCCCACTTGATCTAACATCCTTAAAGGACATAATTAAAACTTAATCCTTCGAACATATCCTATTATTCCAATTTATATCAAAATCATACATACCGTGTATGAGATCTGCAGCGTGAGGGGATTCAACTCCTCTTATGGTAAACACTCTCTCCCAGCGACTTGAGGGCTAACCATCTGACGACCGATTCTCGGATCTCTTCTCCCGACTTCACTTCCATAACTTCCGGCTCCTCTACCAGTAGCTACATTCTGTTGCCTATTTCTCTGTCTACACTCACGAGCAAAATGACCTGGTTTACCGCAATGGAGACAACTAGGTCTCTCCTTGCAATCCCGCGAGTAATGCGGCCCTCCACATAAGTAACAACCTAAACCTCTCTGTTCTTCGCTGGCTGCTCCACCCACCGGGGTTGTAGGAATTGGTGATGGTGCAACTGCTCGTATTAATTTGTTATATGGTTCCCGTCTCCACTGGGAACCACTATCTACTCTCCTCTCGCACATCGATCGAATAGGACCTCCAATCCTTTGTCGCGCTTTCGCCACTTGCCTCAGATCTATACTTTCTATGGCACTGCATCTCTCCACTAGCTCCGGAAAACTCTGGATATCGAGAAATACTATAGCTCTCTGTAGTCCATGTCGGAGTCCTTCCTCAAACCTTCTACATTGCCAATCTTCATCTGGGAATCTCTGATAAAATTCAGAATACTTAATTAGAGCCTCGAATCGTGATGCATAATCACCAACAGTCATGTTGCCCTGTTTGAGACTCATGAATTCCCTTTCTTTCTCGCGTCGAACTAGACGCGGAAAATACTTCTCAAAGAAACAGTCACTAAACAACGGCCAAGTGATAATTCTGCCCTCGACCTCAAAGCAATCTTCGCTTGCCTTTCCACCAAGATTCTGCTCCTCCAGTTAACATGAAGGCAGCATACATCACTTTCCTATCCTCTCTACAGTGCATGGTATCGAATATCTTCTCGATCTCTTGTACCCACCATTCTGCCTTCTCTGGGTCATACTCTCCTCGGAATTGGGGTGGCTTCCCTTTCAGGAAAGTAGCCATTCCGGCATCTTCAGCTGCAGCAGCTCTCCTTTGATTCTGTTGTTCCTGCTGTTCTTTGTTCATCTGCAGCATCTCAGCATTCTGCTGTGTTTGTAATAACAGAGCAGTAACTATGTTTTTCATGGTATCTTGAGTCTCAGATGACTCTCCTCCACTTCCAGTATGATTATTTTCCACATTGTTAGCTCCCACAATTCTTTCAGGAGTTCTGTCATTACTGTCAATCGGACGTCCTCTTCCACGAGCCATGATTCTGTAAAAGAAATCACTTGCTCTTATCAGTATGACATATAATACCACATAGACCAGTATATAAATACCATATGCCACACTAATGTTAATTAACGCATCGGATTCGGACACGCTACCCAACTTCTAAGCATAGTTAAAATCCGATGTGGATTCAACTAGACACGGCCAGTAACAACATCCTAAACCTCACAGTCCGATTAGAATCGAACTGCTCTGATACCACCAAATGAGACACCCCATTGTACCCCATTGTATTATTAAAATAAAAACCTTAATATTTACTTACTTAATCGTGCGCTTAACGTTGAAAATACGTACAAATTTAAAACTTAAAATAAAATTATATAACTTATGCAGATATAAAGAACACCAAAACTATATTACATAATGCAACCACGTTTATTTATTACAAAACCAAAACACTGTTAAGGGTACCGTCTCCGTAGGATCCCTCACAGGTATAAACTTCACTACAGGATTACTTAGCGGAAATATAAATACTTCTTAGACACACTGGCCATCATGTCTATACTCTAATCGCCCTGGATCACAGCTCGACCTCCAGTATCCGGTTCATACGGAGTTCCATCTAACTCCTCAGCAACTGGTTCATCCATCGGGTCTTCTCATACGATCACATCAGAAATAAAATACAACACACAAAAAGATATAAGGAATAAGAAACAGTTCTATCATCAAAAAGCGGAAAAGAGTAATAGTAAATTATACAGTAATTGTCACAAACACACATCACTCAAAATCAACAATCATCCTCAATTCACTATATCATCCTCTACCCTCAGCTCATGTAGTCTAAACACTTATACTATCATAACTCTCTCTATTCCTTTCACATTCGTTAGTAGTCCAGGGTAGTCTGATGCAAAGAACTCAGCATAGTACACTTCTATCTTTCGATAGGATAATACTCATCGTAGTGCCCTTCTATCTTTCGATAGGATAAGATTCAACATAGTACCCTTCTATCTTTCGATAGGATAAAACTCAACATAGTGCCCTCTATCTTTCGATAGGATAATACTCATCATAGTGCCCTTCTATCTTTCGATAGGATAAGACTCAACATAGTGCCCTCTATCTTTCGATAGGATAATACTCATCATAGTGCCCTTCTATCTTTCGATAGGATAAGACTCAACATAGTGCCCTCTATCTTTCGATAGGATAAAACTCATCATAGTGCCCTTCTATCTTTCGATAGGATAAGACTCAACATAGTACCCTTCTATCTTTCGATAGGATAAAACTCAACATAGTGCCCTCTATCTTTCGATAGGATAATACTCATCATAGTGCCCTTCTATCTTTTGATAGGATAAGACTCAATATAGTGCCCTTCTATCTTTTGATAGGATAAATCATATCTACGCATCATGGACTGAAAAAGTATTCGCATCAAAGCCTCTATATAAATCTCATTATCTCAAATCAATAACAACCTTGTACCTCAAGCTCCTATCATAACCTCAACTCGCATTCTATGTCACATCTCATCCATTAGATAACTTAAATAAGCTAGGCACCTCCAAGTCAATTCATTCTCTCACCCAAACAATTATCTCCCGAACAACATATATCCTTACTTAAATATCAGCTAAGCACAATATTAAAACCAGGCAGATCATGCATAACACATTAATCAACAGAATATTCAAATATCTCAATATCATATAAAGCAATTTATCACAACCAACTCATAATAATCAAACCAAATAAATAACAAAGTCAGACTCTGTCACGGCCTGGCCGTGATAGCCATCACGGTCGTGACAGACAACAAACATCCTCACAATCATAATTATTCAAACACCAAAACAATACGTCACATGCAGATGGAATACCTCAACCAGCGTATCACAATAAATTCGATAACTTAAAATCAAACATCCTCAAATACTTAAAATCAACTTAATGTCGATAAACCTACAATCCCCGAATCACCATTGGTTTTACAGAAAAGGTTTCCAATGAGATTTTGGTCTTGTCGATTACTCGACTACTAGTAGGGTTTAGGTCGCCCTACACAATTATCATATAATCTACTACTTATCGATTCCGACGATAGGTTGATTCTTTTCCCCACCTGAGTTTGCACCGGAAACACGTACACGACGATCCTCGTTATCCCGCCACGAGTTAACACAACCACCTTCAACCAAACAACATACTTATAATTAATCAACTAACACCCATCTATGACACTTTAGGGCTAGGTTCGGCCAAGACTTAGAAAATAGGTTTAGGGTTATCTTCTCAATGCCATCTTTTGGATCCTAGTTACTAGAGTCTTAACTAACATAGATTACTTATTACAAGACTAAAATTTGAAACAAAATCCTCTAACCTTTAGGGTTAGGGTTTCGGCCAAGGGCTGACTTTTAGGGTTCAAAATCCTTAAAATTGCTAATCATGATTAATTCATAGATTAATGATCCTTGATTAACCTAAATCATGGATTAATGACTAAACAACTAAAGTTGAAACTCAAAACTTCCTATCTCTTTTATACAAGGATTCGGCCTCAACATGATCTTAGGGTTAGGGTTCTTAGTTTAATAAACCAACTTGGATTTATTAATCATACATACTAATAGCTTGATTAACAAGATCATTAATGAAAACCATGAACAAAAACTCTACCAAACCTACTTTGATAGATTCGGCCAAGGCTAGGTTTTCAAGAAAGAAATTTTTGATTACATCATTCTCTTGGATTTAGATAGTAGACATGATATCAAGAAGATAGAAAGTAGTTTCATCATCATTAGATTTTTCTAGAATTTATTATGACTTTTCAAAGTTCTAGGGTTAGAAACTTGAAAATGATGAACAACCATGATATAAGCCTTGAATCAAGAAACTTACTAAAGAACATAGGCATGATTAAGAATGAAGTTTAGAATTTACCTCTTGAAAATCAATGACAAAGGAAATCCAAGAACTTGCTTTGCAACTTAGAACTAAGAAACTTGGAAACTTTAGAGTTTTTAGAAAGCAAATGACCAAAGAACTAAATGAAAAGTGAGAGGAGGGTATTTATAGTGTGAGTGGCGACATCTCAAGAAAATTCTAGATGAAGATGAGTTGTCATGTTAAAGGATCAAAATACAATTAAGTTCTAAGGACCAAATTGCAAAGATTCCAATAGTTGAAGGACTAGTTTGCAAATAGACAATAAAATGTCCTGATGATGATTTTTGTCACATTAAATGCTAGCTTATCTTTGACTTAGTTGGCTGATTTGATGAGTCAAGGATAAGTTAAGACAAATTCAAGAACATTTGAGAATAATCTAGAATGTTGAAGAAAAACCAAGAATGATGTAGAAAAGTGTGGAACATTCTAGAAAAATCTTGATTCATCCATCAAATGAGAAAGTCATCTTCTCTCATGGGCTTATGTATTTGGGCTTGACACATTTGGGCTTGGTTTCATTTTCTTGTTTGTTGTGGGGCCCACTTGAAGATTTAAGCCTTGAAACTTAAGATAAGAAACTTAAATGGGCTTTATGGACTCAACTATGAACTAGAAAAGTTTGGGCTTATAAGCCACGACCATTTAAGGTTAGAAACAAGGATTCTAGCCCAATCCACTTGGAAAAACGAAAAAAACTAATTTAGGGACAAAAGGGTAATTTACAGAAAGTTCAGGGACTTAACCGTAAAATTTCTAAATTTTATATTTAACCCTGAAAAACCTTCTAGACTTAAAAATATGATTCATCCCCTTGAATCATCTCAAAATCCTAAGAAAAACCCTCTATTGGTTTTGAGAAACTCCGAAATCTCGTCCGTCGTCTACCCGATTACGTGTTTCGCCCGAAAATATAAATTATTTTATTTTTTTCCAAAATAATTCTAAAAATACAGAATTGTAGGAAATAAAATAATAATATTAAGTCTTTCGATCACGAATTAAAATTAGGTCTTTTGAGCAGTATAATTATACTGTCAATGGAATTCGCAGGCCGGTTTTCACCTGACTTTCCAACCTAATTTTCAGTCATAGCTTCCTACATTCAAGTAGGATTGAGTAGTAAACTCCGTTTAATTAAAATAATTTTCTAAAACTCAAATAAATTTATAAACATATTTATATGTATTACTGTTATTTAAAACAGTGAAAATCGGGGTGTTACATGCCGAGCTTCCGTTACCCCCCGGGTTCCGGTCAGGCTACACTTCAGGATAGGGCTTCAGAGACATCAGGGACATGCTGGTAATTACCAGATTTATTTTCACGTGCTCCGAATGACCTGAACTTCTGCAGGGTGGCAGGAAAAAATCCAAGGAACGAGGCCCATTGGTCCGTTGGACCCATGGGCACCACCCGATTCTGGCCAAACGACGCCGTCTCGGCCACTTTTCCTATTTTTGAAGTATTTTCCCCGCATCATAATTACTAGGACGGGTGCGGCTTTCTGACAGTCGTGGTCCCATATTTTTTAAAATTCATTTGACACTGTTTCCAACTTTTCCGGCATCTTCCAGTGGGTCTTTATGCTGGGGTTTGGCGTTTCCGCGGTCCGGAGGGCCCCGCACCGCCGACCGGCGGGGTCACTCGTTTGAGGCCGTTTACGGTCTCCCGCCTTCGGTGTTTTGGCGACCCCGGCTTTCCGGAGCCATGCTCTGGGTCGGCCGATAAAGTTGTTGGGAAAAATGGTGCAACACGAGGACTTCCCAGGAGGTCACCCATCCTAGTACTACTCTCGCCCAAGCACGCTTAAATGCGGAGTTCTGATGGGATCCGGTGCATTAGTGCTGGTATGATCGCACCTGTCAGTCTACGCGCGATCAAATCCTTTATACGCTTACTTACCGCGACGTGCCGAGCTTCCATTACCCCTCGGGTTCCGGTCAGGCTTCGCTTCCGGATGGGGCTTCCGAGACATCAGGGACATGCCGGTAATTAACAGATTTGTTTTCACGTGCTCCGAATGGCCTGAATTTTGGCTGGGTGGCTGGAAAAAATCCAAGGAACGAGGCCCATTGGTCCGTTGGACCTATGGGCACCACCCGATTCTGGCCGAACGATGCCGTCTCGGCCACTTTTCCTATTTTCGAAGTATTTTCTCCGCATCATAATTACCAGGATGGGTGCGGCTTTCTGACAGTCATGGTCCCATATATTTTATAATTCATTT
>JAUPTC010003902.1:0-10510 GCA_030762895.1 Sophora flavescens
TAATATGATTAAGAGAAAAACATTTTCATATTCTTATCCTATTTAATTTTAGAGTTAAGAATATTTTGGTTTGGTAATTTTGGAGATTAAATTTTGGGTGAGTATTTTCTTAGTTGATCAGTTCAACTATTAATCTTTACTCTAACTTGAATTTGAAAACATATCTTTATCAACCTTTATTTTTAGATTCCAAAAGTAAAAACATGTTTATTTTAGGCTTAATATTTATCACTCATTTTGTACCCACTAAATAAAAAAGCTCTCAAATTTCTCTCTCCTACTCCTTTATCTCTCTTTTTCTTCTTTTCTTTCTCTTTTCTTTCTCTTTTCTTTCTTCTTTCTTTCTTCTTCTTCTTCTTTTCTTTTCTCTTCTTCCTCCTCTCTCCATCTCTTCTTCTCCTCCCCCGACCAGGTTCGCGCCGCCTGGGAGGACCTCCAGCCGCCCGTTCGGACCAGGAAGCGACCGGCGTCAGGTCCACCTCCGCCGATCGCCCAGCGTTCTCGCGTCATTTTTGCAGTCGACTCCCGTTTAGTGCTAGCGTTTGCTGGAAGACGACGAGCTCACCATATCGCCGTCCGTGCGTGCGGACTGTCTTGTTTCGAGTTGGGAGTCGCGACCTCTTCCAGAGTGACACTCTTCCTTTCCTTGACCCTGGCTTTGTTCACGGCCACCGTCTTAATCCGGACCTCCTAGCAACCACCACCTTCATTCTTCTTCACTTGGGAAATTTGAGTCAAAACCTCTCATCTCTTTGTAAATCCCCAAATTGATTTTAACCCAACCCTAACCCCTTTGATTTCAGATTTTAAATTTTAAATTTAAGGTTGTTTTATGAGATTGGGATTTGTGAATTTGTGTTTCCCTAAACCAATTTCATTATTTAGTTTTCCCTAAATTTTAATAAGGAGCCCTAAACCCCGATTTGATTTTATTTGAATTTGGGTATGTTTTTGTGAAATTAATTATGATTTAGTGTAATTAGGACTCTTTATGGATGATTTCCAAAGTTCTTTTTCAAGATCTTTTAATCAAAACAAAGTTTTCTAAAAGGGTATTAGGAAGCGTGAGCTTCAAACATGATTTTCTTTTAAAAATAACCTTGTTTGGTAATTAGATTAGGTGTTTAGATAAAGTTAGACTGTGTGTTTGATCATGTGAAATTGATTTCTTGATTTTTTGGTTGTTGCGCGTTGTTGGATTTCCTCTCTGAGACGTTTGACACGGCTATGCTTGCTTGATGGAGTAGATAGTTACACTCTTGGAGCTAATGTGAGTATTAAGGCGAGGATCCTTTACTTGTCTTCAAAGGTAAGGGGAGTTTTCCTAAGGATATTCAATGACTGTATGCATGTGTGTAGGTGTTTAACTGGATACTTATATGATGATTGAGCTTACTTGATTATTTTATGTACTTAAACCGTTGTGCTATTATCGATGATTGAACTGTACTTGTTCTAAATGATATAATGCATATATGTGATGAAATGCTTTCAAGCGTGAGATTGCCATTACACCGATGATATACCATTGTTGTTGATTGAAAGTTTGCTAAGCCGGGCGTGCGTCTGTGCTCAACCATAATAAGGATTAAAAACCTTAATAAGCTTTGAATATGGAGGGATTGGTGTTCTTTTCCAAAAGCTCTTTAAACTTAAAGTACTTGTTTTAAATGTTGAAATGATTTTGGTGTACTATTGTTATACAAGAGGAAAATCCTTTTCGAACTATGTGTTTCAAGTGAAAACTTTCAAGATTATTTGGCAATATCCTATTGGGGAAATATTTCAAAGATAAAAGAATTTCAAAGATGCTTTATAAAAGATTTTCAAAGAAAAGGTTTTCCTAAATATTTTAGAAACTTTCCGATAACCTGGATAGGTTATCGAGGATTGATTTTGGATTTGTTTTTCACTTGAGCGAAAAATAAGTACTTATGAAAGTGAATCTAGAACGCGAGGCGTCGCCTCTAGTATTCAGTGATGTGCACGTGATCTTGGATCGGTGTTAACCGGGACTACGAGCCCTGGTTATGATATTAGGGACTTGGGTCCTAATCACGTTGTGTTGGGTGTGTCTTTAACCGCGTGTGATGATTATGATTAAAGGTGAAGGTTGTTTTCTCGACCACAACCCTTGGCTAGACCACGGTCTTGGGCATTGTGATTGAGCATTCGGACTATGAGTCCTATGTTTTACGAGTTCTCAAGTGATGGGGAAATGATGATTAAGTCGTTAGCTTTGAGCAACGACAGTGAAAAGAATGAACACAAAGAAATCCTTTCAATAAAATATTTTATCATGTGCATTTCCCCAAGCAGACGTGCTATTGATGATTAAATCAGATACAAGGTGGTATCTGGGAGTCTGTCCATGTAAACCGAGTTAAGAGGCACATGTGACGTTGCCCGTCCTGAGACCTTAATGCATGAGGGTAAGGGGGTAACTGCCCAGGTGGGCTAGAGCTTGACCAACTCTAATATGCTTCTGAAATGAAATGGTGTTGATATCTCATGAGATTAAGTTAGAGCCTGATGATTGAAGTGTCATGCATATTTTCAAAAGATTGACTGTGCGGGTTTGAGACCCTTTGATATAACACTGTTATGTTATGGATATGCATGATTTAACTGCTTATATGATTATGTGATGTATGTATCGTGTATATGGTTGTTGTGGGATATATCTTATGATGGTATCTCACCCTTACAAACATATCAGGTTTCTTCTGGTTTGCTATTGTACCTCGGGTATTTTTAGTACGAGATGTGCAGAGGAGTCTTCCTAAGTCACTCGAGAGACTTAGATCTAGTTGCTTGATGAAGTATTTGATTGTGGAGCGATCACGTGAGTTCTTCTCGGGAATAACTTTTAGAATGACCAGCTTAGGGTTTTGAGACTTAGATTATTTTGATAAGTATGTATGAGTATGGCTCGGAGAGCCTTTATTTTAAAATGGAATGTTTATGGCTCCGAGAGCGTTATTTTAAAAGCAAACTTAAACTTTCCCTTTTGGTCTTGTAAAGCTTATGGTTATAGCTATTATTTTTATATATATTATTGCTTGATTGGATTTGGTGTAGCTGGAATTGGAGGTGAAAATGTAATTATTTTAGAGGTGTTCTTTTACAGGATGTCCAGAATTACGAGAGGAGACTGTCGAAATTTTACGTAAAATACTAGCTTTTATTCAAGTATATTCTTTAAATTAAATAGGCTTGCCATACTATGATAGTAAGGTCTGTGTGCCAATCAAGGCTTAGGAGTCGTGACAAAATTTTTATACCCAATTTGCGACACTTATATACTTATATAAATTATTTTCCAAAGCACCAGCAAATTATCTTTTAATTTAAATTCGCATGTGTTACTTAAGTAATGCCCTCAAGGGTCGTTAAACAACGTTAAAGTGAACTTTAATTCTTTTAAGAACTGAAGTAAAAGGTGATTGATTTTTTTGTGAGCCACTTTTAACGTCAGTTCTTTAAACAACTGTCGTTAAAAGTGAACCTTTTAACTTCAGTTCTTTTAACAACAGAAGTAAAAGGTGATTGATTTTCTAGTGAGCCACTTTCAACGTCAGTTCTTTAAACAACTGACGTTTAACTTTAGTTCTTTTAACAACTGAAGTAAAGGGTGATTGATTTTTTAGTGAGTCACTTTTAACTTTCTTTAAACAAGCGGCGTTAAAAGTAACCTTTTAACTTCCGTTCTTTTAACAACTGAAGTAAAAGGTGATTGATTTTTTAGTGAGCCACTTTTAACGTCAGTTCTTTAAACAAGCGGCGTTAAAAGTGAACCTTTTAACCAGTTCTTTTAACAACTGAAGTAAAGGTGATTGATTTTCTAGTGAGCCACTTTAACGTCCTTTAAACAATTAAAGTGAACCTTTTAACTTCAGTTCTTTTAACAACTGGAGTAAAAGGTGATTGATTTTCTAGTGAGCCACTTTTAACGTCAATTCTATAAAAAAACTACGTTATAAGTGAACCTATAACCATCAGTTTTTTAACAACTGACGTAAAGGGTGATTGATTGTTTAGTTATCCACTTTTAACGTCAGTTCTTTAAACACGGCGTTAAAGTGAACCTTTAAACTTCAGTTCTTTTAACAAATGAAGTAAAAGGTGATTGATTTTTTAGTGTGCCACTTTTAACGTCAGTTCTTTAAACAATTGACATTAAAAGTGAACCTTTTAACTTCAGTTCTTTCACAACTGAAGTAAAAGGTGATTGATTTTCTAGTGAGCCACTTTTAACGCCAGCTCTTTAAACAACTAACGTTAAAAGTGAACCTTTTAACTTCAGTTCTTTTAACAACTGAAGTAAAACGTGATTGATTTTCTAGTGAGTCACTTTTAACGTCAGTTCTTTAAACAACTGACGTTAAAAGTGAACCTTTTAACTTCAGTTCTTTTAACAACTGAAGTAAAAGGTGATTGATTTTTAGTGAGCCACTTTTAACGTCAGTTCTTTAAACAACTGGCGTTAAAAGTGAACCTTTACGTTAGTTCTTTTAACAATCAAGTAAAAGGTGATTGATTATTTTGTGAGCCACTTTTAACGTCGGTTAATTAAACAAACGGCGTTAAAAGTGAACCTTTAACTTCAGTTCTTTTAACAATCAAGTAAAGGGTGATTGATTTTTAGCGAGCCACTTTTAACGTCAGTTCTTTAAACAATTGACGTTAAAAGTGAACCTTTTAACTTCAGTCTTTTAACAACTGAAGTAAAGGGTGATTGATTTTTTAGTGAGCCACTTTTAACGTCAGTTCTTTAAACAAATGACGTTAAAAGTGAACCTTTTAACTTCAGTTCTTTTAACAACTGAAGTAAAAGGTGATTGATTTTCTAGTCAACCACTTTTAACGTCAGTTCTTTAAACAACTGACGTTAAAAGTGAACCTTTTAACTTCAGTTCTTTTAACAACTGAAGTAAAAGGTGATTGATTTTTAGTGAGCCACTTTAACGTCAGTTCTTTAAACAACTGACGTTAAAAGTGAACCTTTTAACTTCAGTTCTTTTAACAACTGAAGTAAAAGGTGATTGATTTTTTAGTGAGCCACTTTTAACATCATTTCTTTAAACAACTGACGTTAAAAGTGAACCTTTTAACTTCAGTTCTTTTAACAACTGAAGTAAAATGTGATTGATTTTCTAGTGAGCCATTTTTAACGTCAGTTCTTTAAACAACTGACGTTAAAAGTGAACCTTTTAACTTCAGTTCTTTTAACAACTGAAGTAAAAGGTGATTGATTTTCTAGTGAGCCACTTTTAACGTCAGTTCTTTAAACAACTATCGTTAAAAGTGAACCTTTTAACTTCAGTTCTTTTAACAACTGAAGTAAAAGGTGATTGATTTTCTAGTGAGCCACTTTTAACGTCAGTTCTTTAAACAACTGACGTTAAAAGTGAACCTTTTAACATCAATTCTTTTAACAACTGAAGTAAAAGGTGATTGATTTTTAGTGAGCCACTTTTAACGTCAGTTCTTTAAACAATTGACGTTAAAAGTGAACCTTTTAACTTCAGTTCTTTTAACAACTGAAGTAAAAGGTGATTGATTTTTAGTGAGCCACTTTAACGTCATTCTTTAAACAATCGGCGTTAATAGTGAACCTTTTTACTTCAGTTCTTTTAATAGATCAAGTAAAGGGTGATTGATTTTTTAGTGAGCCACTTTTAACGTCAGTTCTTTAAACAACTGACGTTAAAAGTGAACCTTTTAACTTCAGTTCTTTTAACAACTGAAGTAAATGGTGATTGATTTTTTAGTGAGCCACTTTTAACGTCAGTTCTTTAAACAACTGACGTTAAAAGTGAACCTTTTAACTTCAGTTCTTTTAACAACCGAAGTAAAAGGTGATTGATTTTTTAGTGAGCCACTTTTAACGTCAGTTCTTTAAACAACTGACGTTAAAAGTGAACCTTTTAACTTCAGTTCTTTTAACAACTGAAGTAAAAGGTGATTGATTTTCTAGTGAGCCACTTTTAACGTCAGTTCTTTAAACAACTGACGTTAAAAGTGAACCTTTTAACTTTAGTTCTTTTAACAACTGAAGTAAAAGGTGATTGATTTTCTAGTGAGCCACTTTTAACGTCAGTTCTTTAAACAACTGACGTTAAAAGTGAACCTTTTAACTTCAGTTCTTTTAACAACTAAAGTTAAAGGTGATTGATTTTCTAGTCAGCCACTTTTAACGTCAGTTCTTTAAACAACCGACGTTAAAAGTGAACCTTTTAACTTCAGTTGTTTTCACAACTGAAGTAAAAGGTGATTGATTTTCTAGTCAGCCACTTTTAACGTCAGTTCTTTAAACAACTGACGTTAAAAGTGAACCTTTTAACTTCAGTTATTTTAACAATCGAAGTAAAAGGTGATTGATTTTTAGTGAGCCACTTTTAACGTCAGTTCTTTAAACAACTGACGTTAAAAGTGAACCTTTTAACCTCAGTTCTTTTAACAACTGAAGTAAAAGGTGATTGATTTTTAGTGAGCCACTTTTAACGTCAGTTCTTTAAACAATAGTCGTTAAAAGTGAACCTTTAACTTCATTCTTTTAACAAGCGAAGTAAAAGGTGATTGATTTTCTAGTTAGCCACTTTCAACGTCAGTTCGTTAAACAACTGACGTTAAAAGTGAACCTTTAACTTCATTCTTTTAACAACCGAAGTAAAAGGTGATTGATTTTCTTGTGAGCCACTTTTAACGTCAATTCTTTAAACAACGACGTTAAAAGTAAACCTTTTACCTTCAGTTCTTTTAACAACTGAAGTAAAAGGTGATTGATTTATTTGTGAGCCACTTTTAACGTCAGTTCTTTAAACAACTGACGTTAAAAGTTAACCTTTTAACTTCAGTTCTTTTAACAACTGAAGTAAAAGGTGATTGATTTTCTAGTGAGTCACTCTTAACGTCAGTTGTAACACCCTAGTTTTTACACCTAGGATTAACTATTTTATTTGGATGTTTAAGTTTATTTTGTTATGTGGTTTGGTTTGAGTAATTAAATTACTCTCTTCAAATTATTTTATTGGGTGCGTTAGCACTGACTTATTTCAGTGAATGCACGCTTACTAGACAATAATTTACGTTATTGTCACTATTAAACCAAGTACTGAGAAAAATATTTTAAATAATATGATTAAGAGAAAACATTTTCATATTCCTATTCTATTTAATTTTAGAGTTAAAAATATTTTGGTTTGACATTAATCGGAGATTAAATTTTGGACTGAGTATTTTCTTAGTTAGATCGAGTTCAACTATTAATCTTTACTCTAACTTGAATTTGAAAACATATCTTTATCAACCTTTATTTTTAGATTCCAAAAAGTAAAAACATGTTTATTTTAGGCTTAATATTTATCACTCATTTTGTACCCACTAGTAACAAAAACCTGAACTTTCTCTCTTTTCTCCCCTTTATACTCGACGCATTCTCTCTTTTTCTTCTTTTTCTTTTGTTTCTTCTTCTCCTCCTTCTTCTTTCTTTTTTTCTTCTTTCTTTCTTTTCTTTTTCTTCTTCCTCCTCTCCATCTTTCTTCTCCTTCTCCACGACCAGCCACCCACCCCAAGGAGCGCCACGCCACGCGCCTCGACCGGACCAAAGAGCGCGACCCACACGTCCGGTCCTTCCTCCCGATGGTCGCGCCTCGCACGCGATTTTTGCCGCAGCTCACGTTTAGTGCTAGTCTCCGCTCGAACCACCACGAGCTCAGCCATATCGCGCCGCCCTCAGCCTCTCTGTTCGGGTCTCACCCGAGCAATTACGGTGGGAGAAGACAACGTGCAAGTTAGTTCATCATTCCCTATGCTCAGTCCGTTTTGTTCTGCAAACACCACCGCCATCTCCGCCGCCTTCCGCGAGGAGCACCACAAGCACCACCTTCAAGTTGTCTTCAACCTTGGGTGAGTCAAAACCCTCTCATCTCTTTTAGATTCAAAACCCCCAAATTGATTTTGAAACCCTAACCCTAATCCTTTGATTTTAGATTTTAATCTTGAAATTTAAAGTTGTTTTATGAGATTGGGACTGTGAATTTGTGTTTCCCTAAACCAATTTCATTATTCTGAGTTTTCCCTAAATTTTAATAATGAGCCCTAAACCCCCAATTTGATTTTATTTGAATTTGGGTATGTTTTTATGAAATTAATTATGATTTAGTGTAATTAGGACTCTTAATGGATGATTTCCAAAGTTCTTTTTCAAGATCTTTTAATCAAAACAAAGTTTCCTAAAAGGGTATTAGGAAGCGTGAGCTTCAAACATGATTTTCTTTAAAAGTAACCTTGTTTGGTAATTAGATTAGGTGTTTAGATAAAGTTAGAATGTGTGTTTGATCACGTGAAATTGATTTCTTGATTTTTTGGTTGTTGCGCGTTGTTGGATTTCCTCTCTGAGACGTTTGACACGGCTATGCTTGCTTGATGGAGTAGATAGTTACACTCTTGGAGCTAATGTGAGTATTAAGACGAGGATCCTTTACTTGTCTTCAAAGGTAAGGGGGGATTTCCTAAGGATATTCAATAACTGTATGCATGTGTGTAAGTGTTTAACTGGATACTTATATGATGATTGAGCTGACTTGATTATTTTATGTACTTAAACTGTTCTGCTATTATCTGATGATTGAACTGTACTTGTTCTAAATGATATAATGCATATATGTGATGAAATGCTTTCAAGCTGTGAGATTGCCATTACAGCGATGATATACACTGTTGTTGATTGGAAGTTTGCTAAGCCAGACGTGCGTCTGTGCTCAACCATAATAAGGATTAAAAACCTTAATAAGCTTTGAATATGGAGGGATTGGTGTTCTTTTCCAAAAGCTCTTTAAACTTAAATTACTTGTTTTAAATGATGAAATGATTTTGGTGTACTATTGTTATACAAGAGGAAAATCCTTTTCGAACTATGTGTTTTCAAGTGAAAACTTTCAAGATTATTTGGCAATATCCTATTGGGAAATATTTCAAAGATAAAAGAATTTCAAAGATGCTTTATAAAAGATTTTCAAAGAAAAGGTTTTTCCTAAATATTTTAGAAACTTTCCGATAACCTGGATAGGTTATCGAGGATTGATTTTGGATTTGTTTTTCACCGAACGAAAAATAAGTACTTATGAAAGTGAATCTAGAACGCGAGACGTCGCCTCTAGTATTCAGTGATGTGCACGTGATCTTGGATCAGTGTTAACCCGGGACTACGAGCCCTGGTTATGATATTAGGGACTTGGGTCCTAATCACGTTGTGTTGGACTGTGTCTTCTGACCGCGTGTGATGATTATGATTAAAGGTGAAGGTTGTTTTCTACGACCACAACCCTTGACTGCGACCCCGGTCTTGGGCATTGTGATTGAGCATTCGGACTATGAGTCCTATGTTTCTGAGTTCTCAAGTGATGGGGAAATGATGATTAAGTCGTTAGCTTTGAGCAACGACAGTGAAAAGAATGAACACAAAGAAATCCTTTCAATAAAATATTTTATCATGTGCATTTCCCCAAGCAGACGTGCTATTGATGATTAAATCAGATA
Organism: Sophora flavescens; assembly: GCA_030762895.1. Taxonomy (NCBI): domain Eukaryota; kingdom Viridiplantae; phylum Streptophyta; class Magnoliopsida; order Fabales; family Fabaceae; genus Sophora; species Sophora flavescens. The sequence continues at coordinate 9,544 of JAUPTC010003902.1, forward strand.
CAAGGTGGTATCTGGGAGTGCATCCCATGTAAACCGAGTTAAGAGGCACATGTGGCGTTGCCTCGCCCCGAGACCTTAATGCATGAGGGTAAGGGGTAAGCGCCAGGTGGGCTAGAGCTTGACCAACTCTAACTTCTCCAGTGATGATATGGTGTTGAGATCTCATGAGATTAAGTTAGAGCCCGATGATTGAAGTGTCATGCATATTTTCAAAAGATTGACTGCGGGTTTGAGACCCTTTGATATAACACTGTTATGTTACGTATATGCATGATTTAACTGCTTATATGATTCTGTGATGCATGTATCATGTGTATGGTTGTTGTGGGATATATCTTATGATGGTATCTCACCCTTACAAACATATCAGGTTTCTTCTGGTTTGCTATTGTACCTCGGGTATTTTAGTACGGATGTGCAGAGGAGTCTTCCTAAGTCACTCGAGAGACTTAGATCTAGTTGCTTGATGAAGTATTTGATTGTGGAGCGATCACGTGAGTTCTTCTCGGGAATAACTTTTAGAATGACCAGCTTAGGGTTTTGAGGCTTAGATTATTTTGATAAGTATGTATGAGTATGGCTCGGAGAGCCTTTATTTTTAAATGGAATGTTTATGGCTCGGAGAGCGTTATTTTGAAAGAAAACTTAAACTTTTCCTTTTGGTCTTGTAAAGCTAATGGTTATAACTATCTTTAGCATATATATTTTGCTGATTGTATTTGGTGTAGCTGGAATTACCGGAATGAAAATGTAATTATTTTAGCGGGTGTTCTTTTACCGGGATGTCCAGAATTACGAGAGGAGACTCGTCGAAATTTTAAGTAAAATACTAGCTTTTATTCAAGTATATTCTTTAAATTAAATAGGCTTGCCATACTATGATAGTAAGTCTGTGTGCCAATCAAGGCTTAGGAGTCGTGACAAAATTTTTATACCCAATTTCGACACTTATATACTTATATAAATT
>JAUPTC010003903.1:0-10496 GCA_030762895.1 Sophora flavescens
TAGTTTGAGGCCATTTACGGTCTCCTGCCTTCGGTGTTTTGGCGACCCCGGCTTTCCGTAGCCATGCTCTGGGTCGGCCGATAAAGTTGTGGGGAAAAAGAGGTGCAACACGAGGACTTCCCAGGAGGTCACCCATCCTAGTACTCCTCCCACCCAAGCACGCTTAACTGCGGAGTTCTGAATGGATCCGGTGCATTAGTGCTGGTATGATTGCACCTGTTAGTCTACGCGCGATCAAATCCTTTATACGCTTACTTACCGCGACGTCGTCGAAAGCCTGATTTACCCTGGGTTCCGGTCAGGCTCCCTTCCGGATGGGGCTTCCGATACATCAGGGACATGCCAGTAATTACCATATTTATTTTCACGTGCTTCGATTGACCTGAATTTTGGCAGGGTGGTAGGAAAAAATCCAAGGAACGGGGCCCATTGGTCCGTTGGACCCATGAGCACCACCCGATTCTGGCCAAACGGCGCTGTCTCGGCCACTTTTACCTTTCCCACGTGATAGCGTCTTCTTGTCTCCATCATTACATTACATAAACAGAAACCTCATTTTACATATGAGGGGAGTGAGATGAGAAAAGAAGATACATATGGAATATAAGAGAAAGGCACGGCACGCAGGCCGTATTTCAAAATATAAACCAAAAGGTAAAAGGACTAAGGCCATAACCATTCACCATACATCACCAAATAAATAGTAACAACCAATAATAACATATAATCATTATTATTATTAATTTCATAAATTAGAGATTTCAAAATCTGAATTTTGAAAACATAACATATATATATATATATATAATAAATCACATTTATTATAATAGATGTTACTATAAATCATATTTATTGCAATTGTTGTTACCACAAATCACATTTATTATAAATCATATTTATTGTAAATGACATAAATCACATTTATTGCAATTGTTGTTACCACAAATCACATTTATTGTAATTGACATAAATCACATTTATTCAATTAAAATAAATCACATTTTTTGTAATTGATATAAATCACATTTATATAAATCACATTTATTGTAACAAATTACATTTATTGTAATTGATATAAATCACATTTATATAAATCACATTTATTGTAATTGATATAATTATTAAATGGTGACATAAAATTTTTAAAATTTGAATTTCGAAATTACACACTACGCAGAGGTAGCACGGGGTCCCCCTGCCCCGTCATCGGGCGGGGTCAAGGGGAGGCCGCCCCTTGCGGGGTGCGGGGCAGCGCCCCGAAGAAAAATTTAAATTTTCTCTCCGAAGTGTGCCTCGCTTCCTTGGTGGCTAGGGCGTCAACCTTTCAACCCTAAAACCGCAAGGCCCGTGAACACTTCACGTTGCAAGGAACGACGACTACGGTTTCAACACTTGGAACCTCAGCCGCAACAACATGAACTTTTCATGTCTGAAACCCCTTAACGCCGCCAACACAGAACTGAAAACAATCATGTTTAACATCAACATTTGACGCCATCGCAGAACATAGTAAGGATTCAGAACCAACGTACATATCACATACATACACAAACATGCAATAGACGTATATATCATATACATACGAAAATCACAGAAACAAGGTTTCGCAAACCAGATGCAAACGATTTTCAAAAACAATTTTCAGAAAAACGATTCACATTATAAACATGTTATCATACATAACAGATAAACCACGTAACGGAATCATGGTTTCGCAAGCGGCACTGATACCACTGTTGGGAATTTGCGTATAAAACAAAATAAAACGCAGCGGAAAAATTCCCATCGAAGGATCCTTGCGAATGGTCATGATTCATGATTAAATGTTTACCTCTTGAAGCGATGGCTGTTGGTTGAAATTCGTCTATCACGAACACCGCACGAACGGTGTCTTTAGAGGTATCCACACGAGCGGACTCCGTGAACGTCCAACGTCACGAACCTGAAGCGTCTCTGTCTTACAGTGCTAGCTTCAAAACCGAGACTTACTGTTCACTCTTACTCCTTTTGTGCGGCTAGGTTATCAACCGTGTGTGCACAACAACTTAAGTGTTCTACTTATAGTAGCGCCTCCTTAAGTGAGTTAGTGAGCAGCACTTGACCTAAGCCCATGTATTATGCGCTAGGCCCAATAGGAAAGTCCAACTCTCCTTTTAATGCTTCTTTTAATCCGCTCTTATGTGTGTGACCCTATAGGTTCCCAAAACGTTAGCAGTAACATTAAATCCCATTTAATATTACAACAAAGTGAGCGGTATCTAGCAATACATCACTTGCTACCTAAGTAGTGAGAAAGTCGATGATTTGATGAAACCTTTATGTGACAATTATTCATGTGAATTTTTATCACTTTGTCCATATATCTATATTGAACACAAGGCATAGAATGTGTCACCCTTGTATGGTTCAATATCATGTTCCCTGATACCCGAGTAGACTTAACAACAAATGAGGTCAATATCTCATATTGACTCATTTTAGCATGGCCATGCATTTTCTGATCTCACTCTATCGGGGGCCCCATGAATATTACTCCTGTCATGTAGGAGGGACAAATTCCATCTAGGTCACTCACATCCCTACTGCATGGCTCGTGGTATGCCCAATGACCGTCTTTATAATAATCCTATTACAGATGATGTTTGACGATATTAAAGCACACGACTCCTCATGTAGGGATCGTAGTGATTTCAGGTCGAAGGATTGGATGCACCATTGTCACTATGAGAACTACTTATGACACTCACATAACGCTCCATGTAGTGTTCTCATGGTGGGTCAATCCAGTACATCATTACTCTAATGTGTACCTATGTGTCGACTCGATATCTCATATCCATGACCCGTGAGATATGGTCATCAGTCTGCACACATAATAGTCTCAATTGTATTATTATTGTCCTTATTAATAAAATACTTGACTACGGATATTTAAGAATAGGATTTCATTGTTCAATAGTGTCTCACGATCAAGTCATATACTTGATATTCTATTGAACTGAGATTTCTATTCTAAGGACGTTATTATGTTTAAACAAGTAACACAATAAACTGGAATGCCTCATATCATATATATATAAAATAGCAAGATACAAATGTAAGTCTAAAGAAATACATTGGCCTCTAGGGCTTACACCAACAATCTCCCACTAGCACTAGAGCCAATCAGGCATCAATCTAATGCCCATCGATCTAGTGTGACCTTCATGCTTCTGTTGAGCAAGAGGTTTCGTAAGTGGGTCAGCAACGTTATCAAGTGTTGGTACTCTGCATATTTTCACATCTCCTCTATCGATGATCTCTCGAATGAGATGGAAGCGCCTAAGTATATGTTTGGATCGCTGATGAGATCTAGGTTCCTTGGCTTGTGCAATGGCCCCATTGTTATCACAATAGAGATCAATGGGGTCCACAATACTTGGAACCGTACCAAGTTCAGCAATGAACTTCCTGATCCAAACAGCCTCCTTTGCTGCATTGGAGGCGGCAATATACTCAGCCCTAGTGTAGTAGAATCGCCTGTCTCCTGCTTTGAACTCTTCCGGCTCACGGCCCGCCATTCGGGCGAGAACACATAACCAGTTGCGATCTGGAATCATCCTTATCGGTCTGGAAGCTAGCATCGGTGTAACCTATTACACAAGCTCTTCCTCGCCTCCATATACCAAGAACGAATCCTTAGTTCTTCTCAAGTACTTAAGGATGTTCTTGACGGACGGACCAGTGACTTTACCGGGATCGTTGGTACACTGCTCGTTATGCTTAAAGCATACGATACATCTGGTCGAGTACATAACATGGCATACATGATAGATCCAATTGCGGATGCATATGGAATCTTACTCATGCGATCCCTATCCTCTTGAGTGGAAGGGGATTGTGCCTTTGATAGGCATATACCATGTGACATAGGCAATAGTCCTTTCTTGGATTCATGCATGTTAAAGCGTCTCAACACTTTGTCTATGTATGTACTCTGACTTAGGCCAAGCAATTTCAACGATCTATCCCTATAGATCCCGATCCCCTAATACATAGGTAGCCTCACCCAAATCTTTCATAGAGAAGCAATTCCCTAACCATGTCTTTACATTTTGTAGTGTAGGGATGTCATTTCCAATGAGTAATATGTCATCTACATATAACACCAGAAAAACAACAATGCTCCCACTAACCTTCTTGTAGACACAAGGTTCATCTTCATTTTTGATGAATCCGTCATTGTCTTCTGACATCATCAAAACGAAGGTTCCAACTTACGGAAGCTTGCTTCAATCCATAGATTGATCGCTGCAATTTACATACCTTTCCGACATCCTCTGAAATGTCAAAGCCTTTAGGTTGTGTCATGTACACATCCTCAAGAAGCTTTCCATTAAGGAAGGCAGTTTTGACATCCATCTGCCATATCTCATAATCATGGTATACAGCGATAGCAAGTAAGATCCGGACGGATTTAAGCATCGCAACAGGTGAAAAGGTCTCATCATAGTCGACACCATGAATTTGCTTGAAACCCTTAGCGACCAATCGCGCCTTAAAGGTGTGTACCTTACCATCCATGTCAGTTTTCTTTTTGAAAACCCACTTGCACCCTATAGGTTTTACCCCTTCAGGTGGCTCTACCAAGGTCCATACCTGGTTGGTGTACATGGAATCCATCTCAGATTTCATGGCCTCAAGCCACTTCTCAGATTCTGGGCCAATGATGGCCTCCTGGTAGGTCACGGGCTCATCTTGATCCATGAGCAATACATCACCTTGTGGAGTCATGAGAAATCCATATCTCTCAGGCTGGTGACGTATCCTGTTAGACCTACGCTGGTCTTGTGCTACTGGAGCGGGTTGTTCCTCCACAGCATTCTGTGAAGGTTGCTCCTGTTCCACCAATGGTAGGTCACTACTCTGTGATTCTTGAATTTCTTCAAGTTCTATCTTCCTCCCACTGGTTCCTATGGAGATAAACTCCTTTTCTAGGAATACACCAGTCCGTGCGACAAACACTTTGCCTTCGGAAGGATTATAGAATTGGTATCCCTTGGTTTCTTTGGGATACCCCACAAAGAAGCATTTATTAGATTTGGGATCAAGCTTATTAGAAACTTGACGTTTTACATATGCTTCACAACCCCAAATCTTCATAAAAGACATCTTTGGGTCGTCTACAGTCCATATCTCATATGGTGTCTTTTCTACCGTTTTGGATGGAACACGGTTAAGTGTAAAAGCTGTTGTTAATAGAGCATGTCCCCAGAAAGAGTTTGGAAGGTTTGCATGACTCATCATAGACCGAACCATGTCCAACAAGGTTCGATTTCTCCTCTCAGAAACACCATTCCATTGTGGTGTTCCAGGTGGAGTGAGTTGAGATAAAATCCCACACTCTTTCGAGATGATCATCAAATTCTAGGCTCAAATATTCACCACCTCGATCTGATCGAAGAGCTTTAATATTTTTACCAAGTTGGTTTTGTACCTCATTTTTGAATTCCTTGAACTTTTCAAAGGATTCCGATTTATGTTTCATAAGATACACAAATCCATATCTCTGAAATCATCGGTAAATGTGATGAAATACTGAAAACCACCTCTAGCTGATGTGTTTAGGGGTCCGCATACATCGCTATGTATAAGACCCAAAAGATCGTTGGCTCTTTCACCTTTTTAGGTGAATGGAGCTTTAGTCATCTTTCCCAATAAACAAGACTCACATATCTCATATGATTCATAATCAAATGAGTCCAAGAGTCCATCTTTATGGAGCTTGAAATGCGCTTCTCATTTATATGGCCTAAACGACAATGCCAAAGATAAGACGGGTTCAATTCATTTGGTTTGAACCTCTTAGTATTTATGTTATAGATGGGCATTTCAAGATCAAGGACATAAAGTCCATTACTCATGTGTGCACTAGCATAGAAAATATCATCCAAATAAATAGAACAACTTTTGTTCTTTATTATAAAAGAAAAACCAATCTTGTCCAAACAAGAAGCGGAAATGATATTCCTGCTAATTGCAGGCACAAAATAACAGTTCTCTAACCTGAATAGTAAGCCCGGTGGGCAAAGTCAATACATAAGTCCCTACAGACTAAAGCAGCAACCTTTGCTCCATTTCAGACTCGTAGATCGACTTCGCCCTTTGTCAATGGTCTACTCCTGTCTAGGTCCTGCACATTTGTACAAATGTGAGAACCACATCCAGTATCTAATACCCATGATGCGAAGTAGATAAATTGACTTCTATAACAAACATACCGAAGCGAAAGTCTCACTTCCCTTCTTCTTCTTGATCTCTTCCGGGTATTTTGGGCGGTTCCTCTTCCAATGTCCGGTCAGACCACGGTGGAAGCAATTGCCTTCCTTAGCCACACCACCCACAGGCTTCAAACCGAAATCTTGGGTTTGATCTTGTTGATGGCCTTGCCCTTGCCCTTGCCCTTTTGTTTGTTCTTGGGCTTCTTGGTGCTTCTTTCTATTTCGGCCTGGACCATCAAAATGGCCTTCCCCTTTCCTTTGTTAATATTTTGTTCAGTGAGTTCTCAACATGCTCAACGATTTCGGCAAAGGTTTGTCAAGATCATTCATATTGAAGTTCATGACAAAGCTGACTATAGCTCTCGGCAACGATTGCGAGAACCAATTCGGTGGCCAACTCTTGCACTAAAGTAAAACCCAGTCTCTCGAAATTCTCAATGTACACAATCATCGTAGTACATGAGGACTCACAGGGCTCCCCTTACGCCAATTTACACTTTGGAAAAGGGCTCTGGAAACTTGAACCGCTCATGCCTTGCTTGCTCTTGGTAGAGCAGCTTGAGGTGCACGATCATATCGTACGCCTCCATGGTCTCATGTTGCTTTTGCAGCTCAGAGGTCATGGTAGCAAGCATAAGACAGCCGACGTCTAAGGCGTCATCCTGATGCTTCTTATAAGCATCTCTGTCAGCCCTAGGAGCAGTTGAAGCCGGTGGCTCCTCAGGAATAGGCTCCTCAAGAACATACAGCTTTTTCTCATGTTTGAGGACAATCCTCAAGTTTCTGTACCAGTCCAGAAAATTCGTTCCGGATAGTTTGTCCTTCTCAAGGACGGATCGCAATGACAGGTTACTTGATGTGTTTGATGCCATGGTAATCTACAAAGATAAATATGCAAGATATAAGTATCATGCCATGAAGTTATTTAATTAGGTCTTTAATTAAATACGCCTCCCACTATTTTACTCAAAACAATGACCCTCATCATTGATTCGGAAAATCCCGTTGGAAGATTTTCTAGTGGGCCAAGATCCATATTTCACCTAGCTTTAAGTCAGCTTTGGCTAATCACTTAAAATTCGGTTATTTAGGTAGGAAACACTTTCCGATTGCTTCTCATGCAACTCTTGGACAGTTGGGTGAATAACTCTTATTCTAATCCATCACATGGACTAAAGCCCAACTTATGAGCCTCTAAGCCTTTCAATCCTATTGAAGTTGGCTTAGTTAAGTCAGACCCAATGGATAGCAGTTGAACATTACATTTGTCCCATCGCGCCTTACTATCATAGATAAAGGTACCCCGCTTTGGCGGACCCACACTTAATCGATAATAGTCTTGACGAGTGCCATGCATCGGAAGGCCTTTAAATGTGACTTAATATTTCCTTTTGAGGGATTTTATTAAAATTTGATCTCATCATTTGTTAAACTCTTTAACTTATTATTTACATATATGCATCTCATACATATATTAGTTAAACTCTTTTAACATACTATATACATACATGCATCTCATACATATATAAGGCAAATAAATGTGATATGGTTATGGCCCCTAACGCATTGATTCTCCCAAGCCAATGAGAGAATCTAAACTAAAACCTAGGAGCGTCCAAGCTTCTCCAAGCAAGATCTCCCACGTGATAGCGTCTTCTTGTCTCCATCATTACATTACATAAACAGAAACCTCATTTTACATATGAGGGGAGTGAGATGAGAAAAGAAGATACATATGGAATATAAGAGAAAGGCACGGCACGCAGGCCGTATTTCAAAATATAAACCAAAAGGTAAAAGGACTAAGGCCATAACCATTCACCATACATCACCAAATAAATAGTAACAACCAATAATAACACATAATCATTATTATTATTAATTTCATAAATTAGAGATTTCAAAATCTGAATTTTGAAAACATAACATATATATATATATAATAAATCACATTTATTATAATAGATGTTACTATAAATCATATTTATTGCAATTGTTGTTACCACAAATCACATTTATTATAAATCATATTTATTGTAAATGACATAAATCACATTTATTGCAATTGTTGTTACCACAAATCACATTTATTGTAATTGACATAAATCACATTTATTCAATTAAAATAAATCACATTTATTGTAATTGATATAAATCACATTTATATAAATCACATTTATTGTAACAAATCACATTTATTGTAATTGATATAAATCACATTTATATAAATCACATTTATTGTAATTGATATAATTATTAAATGGTGACATAAAATTTTTAAAATTTGAATTTCGAAATTACACACTACGCAGAGGTAGCACGGGGTCCCGCTGCCCGGTCAGCGGGCGGGGTCAAGGGGAGGCCGCCCCTTGCGGGGTGCGGGGCAGCGCCCCGAAGAAAAATTTAAATTTTCTCTCCGAAGTGTGCCTCGCTTCCTTGGTGGCTAGGGCGTCAACCTTTCAACCCTAAAACCGCAAGGCCCGTGAACACTTCACGTTGCAAGGAACGGCGGCTACGGTTTCAACACTTGGAACCTCAGCCGCAACAACATGAACTTTTCATGTCTGAAACCCCTTAACGCCGCCAACACAGAACTGAAAACAATCATGTTTAACATCAACATTTGACGCCATCGCAGAACATAGTAAGGATTCAGAACCAACGTACATATCACATACATACACAAACATGCAATAGACGTATATATCATATACATACGAAAATCACAGAAACAAGGTTTATGCAAACCAGATGCAAGCGATTTTCAAAAACAATTTTCAGAAAAAGCGATTCACATTATAAACATGTTATCATACATAACGGATAAACCACGTAACAGAATCATGGTTTATGGCCGGCTCCGATACCCTTGTTGGGAATTTGCGTATAAAACAAAATAAAAGCATGGCGGAAAAATTCCAATCTAAGTATACTTGCGAATGTTGATGATTCATGATTAAAAGTTTACCTCTTGAAGCGATGGCTGTTGGTTGAAATTCGTCTATCACGAACACCGCATCACGACGGTGTCTCTAGAGGTATCCACACGGCGGACTCCAGTGAGCGTCCAACGTCCACGAACCTGAAGCGTCTCTGTCTTACTGTGCTAGCTTCAAAACCGAGACTTACTGTTCACTCTTACTCCTTTTGTGCGGCTAGGTTATCAACCGTGTGTGCACAACAACTTAAGTGTTCTACTTATAGTAGCGCCTCCTTAAGTGAGTTAGTGAGCAGCACTTGACCTAAGCCCATGTATTATGCGCTAGGCCCAATAGGAAAGTCCAACTCTCCTTTTAATGCTTCTTTTAATCCGCTCTTATGTGTGTGACCCTATAGGTTCCCAAAACGTTAGCAGTAACATTAAATCCCATTTAATATTACAAGCGAGTGAGCGGTATCTAGCAATACATCACTTTGCTACCTAAGTAGTGAGAAAGTCGGTGATTTGTGAAACCTTTACGTGACAATTATTCATGTGCATTATTATCCCTTTGTCCATATATCTATATTGAACACAAGGCATAGAATGTGTCACCCTTGTATGGTTCAATATCATGTTCCGTGATACCCGAGTAGACTTAACAACAAATGAGGTCAATATCTCATATTGACTCATTTTTAGCATGGCCATGCATTTTCTGATCTCACTCTATCGGGGGGCCTGAGATATTACTCCTGTCATGTAGGAGGGACAAATTCCATCTAGGTCACTCACATCCCTCTCGCATGGCTCGTGGTATGCCCAATGACCGTCTTTATAATCATCCTATTACGAGATGATGTTTGGCGATATTAAAGCACCACGACTCCTCATGTAGGGATCGTAGTGATTTCAGGTCGAAGGATTGGATGCACCATTGTCACTATGAGAACTACTTATGACACTCACATAACGCTCCATGTAGTGTTCTCATGGTGGGTCAATCCGATACATCATTACTCTAATGTGTACCTATGTGTCGACTCGATATCTCATATCCATGACCCGTGAGATATGGTCATCGATCTGCACACATAATAGTCTCAATTGTATTATTATTGTCCTTATTAATAAAATACTTGACTACGGATATTTAAGAATAGGATTTCATTGTTAAATAGTGTCTCACGATCAAGTCATATACTTGATATTCTATTGAACTGAGATTTCTATTCTAAGGACGTTATTATGTTTAAACAAGTAACACAAAAAACTGGAATGCCTCATATCATATATATATAAAATAGCAAGATACA
>JAUPTC010003904.1:0-10495 GCA_030762895.1 Sophora flavescens
ATTTGGCTCGGTCTGGTCCACGAGATTCATGACGTGGCTCAGTCTGGTGCACCAGATTCATGATCTGGCTCGGTCTGGTGCACCGGATTCCTGACCTGCCTCGGGGTGGTTTAACGGATTCCTGATCTGGCTCGGTGTGGTGCACCGGATTCCTCACCTGGCTCGGTCTGGTGCACCAGATTCATGGCCTGGCTCGGTCTGGTGCACCAGATTCATTACCTGACTCGGTCTGTGAACCAGATTCATGATTTGGCTCGATATTCATGATTTGGCTCAGTATGGTGCACCGAATTCCTGATCTGGCTCGGTGTGGTGGACCAGATTCCTGACATGGCTCGGTCGATGCACCAGATTCAAGATCTGGCTCGGTGAGGTGCACCAGATTCCTGACCTGGCTCGGTCTGGTGCACCAGATTCATGACCTGGCTCGGTGTGGTTCACCAGATTCCTGATCTGGCTCGGTCTGGTGCACCAGATTCCTAACTTGGCTCGGTCTGGTGCACCAGATTCATGACCTGCCTCGGTCTGGTGTACCAGATTCATGATTTGACTCGGTCTGGTGCACCGGATTCCTGACCTGCCTCGGTGTGGTGCACCGGATTCCTGATTTGGCTGGGTAAGGTGCATCGGATTCCTGATCTGGCTCGGTGTGGTGCACCAGATTCCTGACCTGGCTCGGTCTGGTGCACCAGATTCATGACCTGGCTCGGTCTGGTGCACCTGATTCATGATCTGGCTCCGTCTGGTGCACCAGATTCTTGTCCTGACTCGGTGTGGTGCACCAGATTCCAGACTTGGCTCGGTCTGGTGCACCAGATTCCTAACCTGCCTCGGTGTGGTGCACCAGATTTCTGATTTGGCTGGGTAAGGTGCACCGGATTCTTGATCTGGCTCGGTGTGGTGCACCGGATTCCTGACCTGGCTCCATATGGTGCACCCGATTCAGGGCCTGGCTCGGTCTGTTGCCCCAGATTCATGACCTGGTGACACGCTATCGTGCACGGGTCAAAAAGTGAGTGGTTTGAAAAAGTGTAGTCGGGGTACGACTGGGAGGGGGGTTTGAAGTTGAATGACTGATTAAGAAAGCAGAGCAGAAAACAGAGCAATCAAGTGATAATCGATAAGCTAAAAAACGATTAATCTACTGTTTCGGTTTCCCACTATCATCCCTTTTCGATTGTAGCAACAATTAACAAGCGAAATTGACACTACGAGATATATGTTCCCAATTCCGAATTAAGCAAACGGATTGAAGCTCTCATGAATTAAGCAAACACGATTGAACACACGCGAATTAAGCAAACGCGATTAGGTATAGGAACATAGCATCACCGAAATAAATCAACACTTATTCTATACAACCTGAATTAAGCAAACAAGACATATAGGATAGTATTGAAAGGAAGAAGTAAATTGATCCGGGAATTACAGAACCTCAAGTGTCGGCGGAAACCGATTACAGCCGATTAATCTCTGGGGATCAGTTCTCCATCAAAGACATAACAAAAACCCTAATAATATAATGTAAACAATGAAAAATTCGATATCTTCTGTGTCTGCTGCGCTCCTATTTTATAGAGTGGCCGCGCGTCACGGCCGTGATGGCCATCACGGCCAGGCAGTGACCAGTTCTGCCAAGGGCGCGCATTCAAATTCTGGTCTGTCACGGCCGTGATGCCTATCACGGCCAGGCCGTGATCAATTCTGTCAAGGGCGCGCATTCAAATTCTGGTCCGTCACGACCGTGATGCCTATCACGGCCAGGCCGTGATCGCTTCTATCCATGGGTGCTGATCTGTCACGACCGTGACCTTCATCACGGCTAGGCCGTGATCAATTCTGACTTTCTGGGTCTCCTCATCACGCCAGTGATGGGTGTCACGGCTGGGCCGTGATGCTTTCTGACTTTCATGATCTTCTCATAACGCCCGTGATGCTTATCACGGCTGGGCCGTGGTCCTTTCTGACTTTCATGGGTAGCTCATCACGGCCGTGACCAGTGTCACGACCTGGACGTGATGGCTTCTGCTTTAAGTGTCCTTCCCTTTCTGCTCTTCTTATTAACATGAAAACATGATATAGCACTAAATGCTTTATTTGACTCAAAATTGACTAAAATGTCCTAAACTACTTAAGAAGCTCAAAATGTTGCTTGAGGACAATTAAATCCAAATTTGGGCCGAAAACGAGATTAAACCCGAGTAATTGGTGCAAAAGCCATGGTCTTACTAGTATAAAACTAGTCGAGCCAGAGGCTTATCAAAAAACCCCAAACTTAAGCTTTGCTTGTCCCCAAGTAAACTGAAACTCAAAAAGACTCAACTTTGGCAAGCTTAAAAGATTCAATCAATTTCGCACAATTTTCATGCAATCTTAACAAAACAATTTTTCTTCAATGTTTTCCCCCTTGCAACAATGTAATCCCCACATTCATTTACTTTAAACAATTGAGAATTCCATCATTCAAGCAATCATTAATCTAAGTTGAGGATCCAAGCTACACACAAAAGGGAGATCACCAATTTCAAACAATTGCCTTCCTCACAAGGACATGTAATATTTCACTCATTCGCTCAATTTGTCTAGGATATCAACATTTCACTCAATTTCACATTTCAAGAGCACTTCCCATGAATTTGATTTTCATCTCAAAACAAAGTTCCCACGAGAACATGCATGCAACATCAAAAGGTCTTTTAAAGGTTGTAATGGGGCCTGGCTAAAGGTAGGATATTCGAAGGTACTAGGCTTAAGTCCTAGGAACTAAGAGAGCATGAGCAATTTGACACATCGAACTTCCACTCAAATTCCTTTTTCCATTTTTCTTTTTGCTTTGGGTGACTACAACATTTTTCTTCCAATACCCTTTTTTGACATTTTTGTTCTTTTCTCTTTTTTTTTCTTTTTTTCTTTTTGCCTGTGGTTCCAACCTTTATTTCCCTTTTTCTCAACCCAGAATGACATATCATACCTTTCAGCCACCCCAAACTTAGTTTCTTGCAACCCTTCTCTTGCTAAGCTTCCATGCTCTCCTAATCCTAAGATTGAGTTAACATGGTTTTTCCATATTTTTTGGCTTATAACATAAGGTTATCAAGAAACAATAGGCTTATTAGGCTCAATGTGTCTAACTAGGGAACATGCATTAGGGATGGTTCTTTTTAGGCCAAGTAGTTATTTCAAAGAAAATGGCCTAAATCATTTGATGCAACCACATAAGCATGCAAACCATGAAGAGATTCAAGCAAATCCGGGGAAGGTGCTACTTGAAAGTGATTCACACAATTAAAAACATGTTGGAGGCTCAAATCCTCACCTGGACAATTTTCGCAAATTGTTTGACCGAGATTCAATCCCTAGTGTGTGCATCCCTTCACCCCAAATTTATCATAAATCATGCAATCACAACAAAATATCTCAAAGTTCAATTTTCACATGGGGATCAATTTTCAATTTTCAAAACCTAGGGAGAAATCATCAACAGCCAACACACATCATGCAATCCATCTATACAAAATTTGATTAGAATCCAGCAAGCTTACCGACACAAGACTCAACACACATACGACTCAAAGCAACACAAACAAGGAAAACAAAACAAAAACAAACAATTGGTTCCCTCCCCCACACTTAAGACATACATTGTCCTCAATGGAAGAACACAAATATAAAATAAGAGTGAGGGGAAGGAGGAGGTGCTCCCTGATCAAGTTGTAGCGTAGGTGGGCTCTCCCAAGGAGAGCTCTTCAACGGTTGCATCTTCAGGCACTGAGCTCTCATGGAATAGCTTCAAGCGCTACCCATTAACCTTAAAGACCGTGTTGCTACCTGCACTTTTTATTTCTCCTGCACCATGAGGGAAAACATTAGTGACAACAAATAGGCCAATCCACTTGGATCGAAGTTTCCCAGTCATCACTTTCAGGCGGGAGTTAAACAATAAAACCTTTTGGCCCATAGAGAATTCCTTTCTAGAAATCATCTGATCATGGAAGTGCTTAGTTTTCTCTTTGTAGATTCGAGATCTTTCATAGGCTTCTAGCCTAAGCTCTTCAAGCTGCCGTAATTGGAGTTTCCTTTCAATGCCTGCCTTGTGCATTTCCAAATTACAGCTTCTGACCGCCCAATAAGCTCGGTGCTCGATCTCTACAGGAAGATGGCATGCCTTACCGAACACAAGTCTATAGGGAGACATCCCTATTGGAGTCTTGAAAGCTGTTCTTTGAGCCCAAAGTGCGTCTTCTAGACGGCGGCTCCAGTCCTTCCTATTTGGCTTCACTTCTTTTTCTAAGATCTGTTTGATCTCTGTTTGAGATCTCAGCCTGCCCATTAGTCTGGGGGTGATATGCAGTAGAGACCCTGTGCACAACTCCATTTCCGGAGTAAAGCTTCCATGGTGCGGTTGCAGAAATGAGTGCCTTGGTCACTTATGATAGCCCGAGGTATTCTGAGCCTGCAGAAGATATTGGACCTGACAAAATTTGCAACAACTCTAGAATCATTAGTCTTAGTGGGGATAGCTTCCACCCACTTTGAAACATAATCAACAGCAAGCAGAATATAGAGAAAACCAAAAGATCCAGGGAAAGGACCCATAAAGTCAATTCCCCACACATCAAACACCTCACAGAAAAGCATAGGTTGCTGAGGCATTTCACTATTATGAGTGATGGCTGTACCTGCTGCCTGACACTCTCTACAAGTGTGGTAAACCTCATAAGCATCCCTAAAAATGGTGGGCCAGTAAAAACGTGAATCTAGGACTTTTCTTGCAGTCCTCTGTGGCCCAAAGTGTCCCCCTACTTGAGAAGCATGAGAAAACTGCAGAATAGATTCAATCTCATAGTCGGGAACACATCTCCTAATTACCTGATCACTGCCAAATTTCCAGAGGTACGGATCATCCCAAACATAATATTTGGCATCACTCTTGAGCTTGTGAATTTGTGATCTA
Organism: Sophora flavescens; assembly: GCA_030762895.1. Taxonomy (NCBI): domain Eukaryota; kingdom Viridiplantae; phylum Streptophyta; class Magnoliopsida; order Fabales; family Fabaceae; genus Sophora; species Sophora flavescens. Next base: position 4,955 of record JAUPTC010003904.1, read on the forward strand.
GTTGCACCTGTTGGAAAAACACCAGCAACAAGATAGTTAACAATATCAGCAAACCGAGGAGTTACCCCATGTAACTGTAAAAGCTGCTCATCAGGAAAGTCATCCTGAATGGGGGAAGGATCCTCATCCCTCTCTATTTTGCTCAAGTGATCAGCTACTAAGTTCTTAGCTCCACTTTTATCTTTAATATCCACACTAAACTCTTGGAGCAACAACATCCACCGAATCAATCTCGATTTTGCTTCTGGTTTCTTCAACAAGTACTTTAAAGCTGCATGGTCAGTGAAAACTACAACCTTGGAACCTAGCAAATATGATCTGAATTTATCAAGAGCAAAAACAATAGCTAGAAGTTCCTTTTCAGTGGTGGTGTAATTAGCGTGCGCATCATCTAGAGTCCTAGAAGCATAGTAAATCACATGGGCAGCCTTGCCCACCCTTTGTGCAAGGACCGCCCCCACAGCATAGTTAGAGGCATCACACATAATCTCAAAAGGGAGGGTCCAGTCAGGAGGCTGGATGATAGGAGTAGAGGTCAATGCCTTCTTCAAGAAATCAAACACCTTTTTGCAGTTGTCATCAAAGTTGAAAATGGTGTCATTCTTCAACAAGTTTGACAGAGGGAGAGCTATCTTGCTGAAATCCTTTATGAAGCGCCTGTAGAAACCTGCATGACCAAGAAAAGAATGACTCTCACAAACGCAAGATGGGTAAGGCAGTGTAGAAATCACATCAATCTTAGCAGGATCTACTGAAATGCCCTTTGCAGAAATAATATGCCCCAAAACAATCCCCTGTTCAACCATAAAATGGCATTTTTCATAATTTAAAACAATGTCAGTTTCAATGCTTCTTTCCAAAACCATATTCAAACTATTCAAGCATGCATCAAATGAGGAACCATAAACAGTGAAATCATCCATGAACACTTCCATGCAATTCTCAATATATTCAGTAAAAATACTAATCATGCATCTCTGGAATGTGCCCGGAGCATTACAAAGACCAAATGGCATCCTCCTGTAAGCAAACGTGCCGAAGGGGCACGTGAAAGTTGTCTTCTCTTGATCCTTTGGTGCAATGTGGATCTGGAAGTAACCTGAAAAACCATCAAGAAAACAGTAGTGTGATTTACCAGCTAGCCGTTCAAGCATCTGATCGATGAACGGCAAAGGAAAGTGATCCTTTCTAGTAGCCTGGTTCAATCTCCTGTAATTAATGCAAACTCTCCAGCTATTCTGAACTCTAGTGGGAACAAGTTCATTATTTTCATTTTCACCACTGTGAGTCCAGATTTCTTAGGTACAACTTGCACTGGGCTCACCCAATTACTGTCAGAGATGCAAGAGCTTTGTTACCTCCTTCTTCACAACATCAAGAATCAAGGGATTGAGCCGCCTTTGGGGCTGCCTAACTGTTTTAGCCCCATCCTCCAACAAAATCCTATGCATACACCTGGAGGGGCTAATACCTGGTATGTCAGCCACGGTCCACCCAATTTCCTTCTTATGCTTCTTCAAAACCTCCAAGAGCTTAGTTTCCTGGTCAAAATCAAGGTTAGAGGAAATTATAACCGGAAGTTTTTCATTCTTCTCCAAATAAACATATTTCAGATTCTCAGGAAGTGGCTTAAGCTCTAGGGAGGGTGGCTGCTTAATGGATGGTATGTTTGGGGCAGTAGTGCTGTCAAGAACTTCAGCTGAACAAACAGCTTCACTTACACTGTCACCCTGCAAGGTAGCATCAATCTCAGCACAAACATCACAAGGATCAGTGTTAGTACAATCAGCACATGAATAAACATCATCAAAACCAGAAATAGATGGAAAATCAGCAACCAAGTCATCATAAGTGTTATCAACAATTTCAGAGAGCAACTCTATTTGAAAGACAGAGTGCTCTTCCAAGGGATGCTTCATAGCATCGAAAATGTTGAATTTTGCAACAATGTCACCAAATTCCATGGACATGGTTCCATCATCAACATCAATCTTTGTTTTCACCATTTTCATGAACGGTCTGCCCAGAATGATTGGTGATCTGCTTGAATTTGTTTCCCCTGCCATGTCCAGGATATAAAAATCAGCAGGGAAAATCAAGTCATTAACTTGTACCAGCACATCTTCTACCACTCCAATGGGGCGAGCATTGGTCCTGTTTGCCAACTGAATAGTAAGACCTGTATGTTGCAAAGGACCAAGATCAAGGTTGTTGAAAACAGAAGTGGTCATGACATTAATAGAAGCTCCTAAATCCAACATGCAATTGTCGAATTTACTGTCCCCAATAGTGCATGGAATAGCAAAAGTTCCCAGATCCTTGCATATCTGTGGCATTTCCTGAGTGAGGGCCGAAACAATAACCCTTTCAGGTGCAGGCTTAGGTTGAATGAGGGCTGAAACATGTCGCCCCAAATTGACTCTCTCATTACTCTTCAACCTCCTCTTGTGTGTGCATAAATCCTTCAGAAACTTTGCATATTTCGGAACCTGCTTAATCGCATCAAGGAGCGGAATGTTCACTGCCACCTTTCTGAATACATCCAGAATCTCTCTCTATTTGTCTTCCTCATCAATCTTTTTACTTTTCAGCACTCTTTGCGGGAAGGGAATTGGTGGCACATACTCTTTCTCAGCTTCAACAACAACAGAAGGTTCAGGTGTTACCTCAACAACTTTTTTATTTTCAGGGGCTGGTTCTACAACTTTTCCGGATCTCAAAGTCATTGCACTCACATTAGGATTTGGAACATTTGGATTCACTACTGGTTAAGCAGGTAGTTGGTTCGATCCTTGAGCTTGCTGCATGGCATTCATCGAAGTGGCAAGCTGTCCAATCTGTGTTTGCAAAGCATGAATACTAGAATCTGTTCGCTGCTGAAATTGGAGATTTTGTGCAGCCATTTACTTGACAAGGTCCTCTAGTGAAGGTCCGGAAGGTGCAGAGGTGGTCACTTGAGGAGAGTTCTGTGGTTGTAACATCAGTTGTTGTTGTGTGGATGAGCTTCCATACCGAAGGTTCGGATGGTTCCTCCAGTTGGGGTGGTACTTATTAGTGGAAAGGTCAGGGATGTTGTATCGGTTCTGATTGTTGCCTTGATTGTAAAGATTGGCTGCATATGCTTGAGGCAAATCAGTGACCGACTCATCTTTCAGAATGGGACATGCATCGGTCAGGTGCTCAGGAGAAGTACAAATACCACACAACCTTGCTGTTTGAACTTTATCCACTGCCAACTGTTTCACTAGAAAAGTAAGCTCATCAATTCTTGTTTCAAGGGCCTTGTTGGAAGAAGAACCATGGATCTCATTCACACCCCTTGCTTCAACAGAATTGCTTATAGTTGTGAACTGCTGGGAGTTTAGTGACATGTTCTCAATCAATGACTTGGCAGCAGCTGGAGTCTTATCAACAAATTGCTCCCCCACTAGCAGCATCCAAAATGTTTCTATCCATCGGTAGCAACCCCTCATAAAAGTACTGGATAAGCAGTTGCTCGGAAATCTGGTGTTGAGAACAACTGGATACCAACTTCTTGAATCTCTTCCAGTACTCAGCCTATGATTCATTGACCTGTCTAATACCACATATCTCCTTCCTGATTGATGCAGCTCTGGAGGCATGGAAGTATCTCTCTAGGAAGACCTTCTTCAAATCATTCCAGGTTGTAACAGAATTCGGTTAAAGGTAATACAACCAATCCTTCGCAGCACCTTGAAGTGAGAACGGGAAGGCTCTCAGCTTGATATGGTCTTATGTTATTCCTTCCGGTCTCAAGGGTGTAGAGCAAACAACCTGGAATTCCTTCAGATGCTTGTGCGGATCCTCACTTACAAGACCACTAAACCTTGGCAACAAGTGTATTAAACCAGATTTTAATTCAAAAGGAGCAACGACATCGGCATATTCAATACACAAACCATTATAATTAACATCAGGAGCAGCAAGTTGTCTTAATGTTCTTTGATCAGCCATGTTATTAAAAGCAAGTACAGAATCAGAATCGCTACTGGTTGGTGAACTAGTGCTAGCCTGAATTGCTCTACGGCGTGTGTGCAAAGTTCTTTCAATTTCCGGATCAAATTCAAACAAGTCAGAACAACCAAACCTAGTAGCCAGAATTAATTCAGAAATTAATCAGCAAATCTGTTAATAACAACAAGAGTCCACGGCAACGGCACCAATTTTGACATGCTGTCGCGCACGGGTCAAAAAGCGAGTGGTTTGAAAAAGTGTAGTCAGGGTACGACAACTCGAGTATCGTATCTCAGGGACTCTTGTATTATTATTAACCTATTAATCGATTGGGAGGGGGGTTTGAAGTTGAATGATTGATTAATAAAGCAGAGCAGAAAACAGAGCAATCAAGTGATAATCGATAAGCTAAAAAACGATTAATCTACTATTTCGGTTTCCCACTATCATTTATTCATATAATTCCCATGCCCTAATCAGATTCTAATCCCTTTTCGATTGTAGCAACAATTAACAAGTGAAATTGATACTACGAGATATATGTTCCCAATTCCGAATTAAGCAAACGGATTGAAGCTCTCGTGAATTAAGCAAACACGATTGAACACACACGAATTAAGCAAACACGATTAGGTATAGGAACATAGCATCACCGAAATAAATCAACACTTATTCTATACAACCTGAATTAAGCAAACAAGGCATATAGGATAGTATTGAAAGGAAGAAGCAAATTGATCTGGGAATTACAGAACCTCAAGTGTCGGCGGAAACCGATTACAGCAGATTAATCTCTGGGGATCAGTTCTCCATCAAAGACATAACAAAAACCCTAAAAATATAATGTAAACAATGAAAAATTCGATATCTTCTGTGTCTACTGCGCTCCTATTTTATAGAGTGGCCGTGCGTCACGGCTGTGACCAATTCTGCCAAGGGCGCGCATTCAAATTCTGGTCCGTCACGGCCGTGATGCCTATCACGGCCAGGTCGTGATCAATTCTGTCAATGGCGCGCATTCAAATTCTGGTCCGTCACGACCGTGATGCCTATCACGGCCAGGCCGTGATCGCTTTTGTCCATGGGTGCTGATCTGTCACGGCCGTGACCTTCATCACGGCTAGGCCGTGATCAATTCTGACTTTCTGGGTCTCCTCATCACGCCCGTGATGGGTGTCACGGCTAGGCTGTGATGCTTTCTGACTTTCATGATCTTCTCATCACGCCCGTGATGCTTATCACGGCTGGGCCGTGATCCTTTCTGACTTTCATGGGTAGCTCATCACGGCCGTGACCAGTGTCACGGCCTGGGTGTGATGGCTTCTGCTTCAGGTGTCCTTCCCTTTTTGCTTTTCATATTAACCTGAAAACATGAGATAGCAGTAAATGCTTTATTTGACTCAAAATTGACTAAAATGTCCTAAACTACTTAAGAAACTCAAAATGTTGTTTGATGACAATTAAATCCAAATTTGGGCCGAAAACGAGATTAAACCCGAGTAATTAGTGCAAAAGCCATGGTCTTACTAGTATAAAACTAACTGAGCCAGAGGCTTATCACCTGGC